>JAQIXL010000009.1:0-109984 GCA_034700245.1 Poikilolaimus oxycercus
TCCGGGACACGCCTTGACGACGAGGGACCTGGAGCTTCATCCACACCGTCTAAGCGAGAACTTTGCGTGGATACGGGTGATCGTTGCTGGAAAACTTCCCATGAGAGGAAGCTTCGTCGGAAGGAAAATTGAATGGTTAGAGTATATAAAGTCGCATTACATAAGGTTTTGCTCAGATTTAAGTCACGTACGACATCAAGCGGGGCATTTCTCTGCTTCGCAAATAGTGAGAAATGCAAGAATATTCATCACCACTTTTAAGCATGCAGACCATTGAGAAAAGTCGAAACATTGGACCAAACGCCACATTCGCATCGCAGGCAATCATCTTCCATTCCAGACGCCAACGCTCAGAAACTTTTAACAAAGAAAGTACCTCTTCGTGAACAGACGACCCATCATCAGAATCCTCGTCGAGACCGAATCGAGCGCCTTTCTTGAGCCACACGTACTGAGCGATGAGGACGTGGAAAAGGAGTAGGATGAAGCCAGGATTTGCAAACTGAGTCCAAGGAAGCGCCCGAAAATGCAGTTGCCACCAGCTCTCACACGACCATTCAACAAGAGGCGACAGTCCGATCAATCTAAAAGTCTTAGGAAAGTCTCTTCTCTCTACCTGGCAGCCAACCCATCTGCTGGAATATGGCTTTGAATAAACGGGATCTGATAGATCGCAATAGCCAAGAAGTGCAACGCCGAATAGAAGATCAAGAGCTTCTTCACGAGATTGTATGCCGAATGACGCAAGGGCCGATACAGGGACCACCAAGAAGCAACGAACAGAAAGAACAGGAAGTAGACCGCGTTGAGTAGTGAAGGCTAAAACCGCAATTGGCCACTGAAATATTTCTAACGAAATACCTGAACACAGCCCACAAATGCGACAAACAGAATAATTGCCAGATTCGAGAGACGCTTGAGGGCGAAGATCAGTGAACGAGTACTCGAGCTTCTGGCTACGTCTGCCTGCGGCGTTGGCTTCCTGTAAGTACACAAATTTGAGAACGCCATTAAAGCGCACTGAGATGATGTGCTTCGTTGTGCGCGAAGAGTTCCCGGTCTGCTTTGGTGGCTGACGGCAAGAACAATGATGGTCACAAAGAGACTAGTGATCGAAGAAAGCACTTCAGGCAGCACAGCTCGCGCCGAGTCAAAGCCCTGACCGGGATTCACTCTAAAACGATTGAGTTGAAAACACGACTCACCGAAGAAAGCCGACATTTGTCATCCAGTATTCGAACTTCGAGTTCGAACACATTTTCTTCCCATAGTCATCGATAGTTGAATGTGTAGACGCATACACCTAAGAGGAAAGAAATGAAAACAGATATCTTCACTGACTTGATATGCAATTTGAAGAATGGTAGACAGAACGGTTAAGATCGTCGTGCATATCAAGTAGGCTCGTGTCGATCCTAAACCCACAGATTATTTGCACATTCTCCAAGAGATTTGGTTCTTTGATATTGAAATGCTCCGTTCGCGGAAGTATTACGATGGCCTTGACAGGCGCCTCTGGGTCGGTGTCCCCTTGAAGCGAGACTTAGCCGCCTCGTTCAAGTGTCTGTCGACCTTCGACTAGTCGCATACCCTCCTCGATGATTCCATGTCAACAAACTCCAAGTCTGCATCTACTCAAACGATCTCCCCATAAATTGTCAACAGCGCAATCGATAAGCTTGAGCATAAAAAAGCCCGTAAACAAGCTCATGCTTGGAGCTTACCAGGCACGGGCTCCGTGGTGGTGATTGACGGTACCAGTGAAGCGAGAAGACCCAGAACGATGTACAGAAGCCCGAGAAAACTCGGCCTGATGATTGCACCTAAACATTTATAGCTTGACAGACGCAAAGAAGCAAACTTGTAATGAGTACGGCTGGTAAGACAAGTCGACATAGTATCGACTTCACTTGTGCGACGACCATCTTGATCACTCGCTGAAGCACCGTGAGGTGCGGTTCCGCGGAAACCTGCAACACTTCACTTGTTCAAAGGAACGTTCCAGGTTCCCAGGCGCTGAAAAGCCAGTGGCGCAAAACAAACACCGTCACACTTCGACGAACAAAATGGTTCCCATGTTAACGACACAAATTTCGAGTCATAGAAACGAACCTCGACAGTTTCGGGAAGATTTGTCGGAGTCCCGAGTTGTATTGAGTGAGAATCTAAAGCTTGTTATCAATGTTTACACGTTAAAACGGATAACGACAGCAAAGCATGACAAAAACAAGAGAAAGAACAAAGCGGGCAAGGTTGACAGCAGAAACTGGGGAGACCTACTTGGTTGGATATCGTGCAGTTCAATGTCGCCCACCGGCGACCCACTCTCCATGTTGGAAGGCATGGAGACGTGGGCGCCGAGACTCCGACAGTGCCGGCCAGTGGCACCTTCACTCTTAGAATAGACGTGGGGGTGACGCGGAAGACGTTGAGGGCGGCTAGTCAAGGGGGCTGACGCATCCAACGCCGCTGCCGCGTGTGCGAGAGGCAAGGAATGTGTGGGCCAGGAAAGGCAAAGCGCGGCTCTGTCACGGGCCCGCTGTGGATTGCTGTCTGTGGACTTCTTTTCTCAGACAACAGACTCTATGCCAAAAAGCAATGTGATAGCATGCCTAAGCGGGTTTTATGTTGTGTTTTCGGCTGAATTCTTTTGATTGTCACCCAACGTTAAACGGCCAAACCATTATCGATTCAACCCAGCCCGCTCTGCGATAGAAATTGCAAAAACAAGCGCCGATGTTCAATGAGTCACAATGCGCATGGCGCAGATCTCTGCAGTGTAAACAAACAACAAGCCAAATGCCTTTTCTAGAGAACAATTGCAGCAATACTGACAAAATCTGGCGAACACTTTTCATCTCCAGCCTGAGAAAGAAATTGCGACCAAGAGACATGTTAGAGAAGACGTGCCATGGAAGAAAGACAACGCGCGACCTTCAAAAAGCTGGGCGCGCCAAAATTCGAAGAAACCCCGCTATTCGTGCTGCAAAATGGTGTCCGCCTGGGTGTTATCGACGAACAAAGTGGCTTCTTTGCGAAAGTAGACTGAAGTGAACGGGAGACGCAGTTGTGGCATGCAGAAAAAAGGCGCTGCAATGAATGTCCGGGTGTTGAGCGCAGTGCTGGGCAGTTGTTGACTATCAGTGCGGCACCAGCGCCCTCCCCGGCCTGCGGACCCGCCCCCATGAGATGTCGACCCGCCGAGGGACACTCTAGTTGCCTCGCTGGCCGCGTTTTACCCAGACACAACAACATTCTAGGAACACCCAATACGGAGGACGAGGAAGATGCAGAAAAGCAATCTCGCGAAGGACGAATGAAAATAAGAATCTTTAATTTTTCTTTCGCGTGCGAAAATTAAGCGTGCGCTCTTTTCGCGAGAGAACTTCAAAATTTGATACACCTTGTTCTGACTTGAGATCAAGTGGCCCCCTTTCATCTTCCGAAACCTTTTCACTTATGTTCACGACGGTTTCATTGCTTTGTTTCTTCAAGGCCTTGCAGGCGTATCATAAACCATCCAATTCCTTCAACTTCAAAAGCCACAAAAAAAGCGAGACGTCTCCAAAGCCCCCCAATCAATTGCAAGCCTTCTACAACAAAGAGCTGGTTGAATTTGCAGGTGTTTATTGAGGTGGAACAGTGGGAAGTGAAGGAGGAAAGACGAAGGAAGCGTCTTCAGACGTGGAGGACATGACGACGCTCGCCGTCGCGCGTCGTCACCGTGGGGAAGCGCTTCGTGTTCAGGGCCCAGGTGTCGTCGACGATGAAGGCGAACTCGTGGTGGCCGCGCGGCAGTTGCAGCTCCAGAGACCAGCCGTGGCCCTGACGCTCGAGCGGCACACGGTGCTTCCACTCGAGGAAGGAACCCGTCACCGAGACCTGCACTCTCTCCTTCCTTCCTTCTTGGATGAACCTCCTTGGCACTGAGATCGTTCCAGTGGAAGAGGACGGAGAAGAGCTGCTGCGCCTCGCAGTCCGTGCAGCCCGGCACGAGGGAGGCCTTCGGGTACAGCGGCTGCATTTCTGTCACAACTTCATTAAGATTGCTGAGAAGGGAACTAACGAAGAACTTTCTGGGCTCCCTGGCTCGTCGGCGTGTCGAGGAGCTTGGAGGAGACGGCCTCCGAGCCGGCGGCCAAGCGCTCCTCGCTCAGCCTGCCCATTCTTCCTCCTTTGAAGACTCACTCGGTGTGAGAGAGGAAGGAGTCGCCACGGCAGGTCTCCACCTGCTCGTGTCTCTCCTCGTCGAAGGCGCCGAACTTCTGCTTGAGGAAGCTGGCCACCTCGGAGTCGGCCATCGACGAGTTGGACTCGCTCGGCGCGGCGACCATCTCCACCGACGAGATGGAGTCCGCACGCTTCGTGGGATCAGGCGACTGGCACTTCTGCGTGATGTCCGTGCCGACATCCGCCTCGTCCCCTCCCTCATCCAACTCCTCCACCTCGACCGTCTTCTCCTCTTCCTCAGCTTTCTTCTCCTCTTCCTCGTCCAGAGCCACGCCGTCTTCGTCCGCGTCTCTCAGATCCTGCCTCCATTGCGAGAGGAGAGAGAGGACCCACAAAGGAGGCCTCCGAGGGGACGGGCGAGGCAGACGCCTCGACGACGACGGAGAAACTTTGGTGACGGCGATAGAGGTGCGAGAGCCATTTGTACACGGAATAGGCAATGACGAAGGCCCCGAGACAGGTGAAGAACGTCCTGAGAGACTCTTGTTTGGAGAGAGGAGAGGACACACGGGACGAGTTCGCCGAAGAAGTCATGCTCCACAAGCTCCTGCGCCTCGAGGGTCTCGGCAAAGGAG
The DNA here is from genome assembly GCA_034700245.1 of Poikilolaimus oxycercus. Classification (NCBI taxonomy): domain Eukaryota; kingdom Metazoa; phylum Nematoda; class Chromadorea; order Rhabditida; family Rhabditidae; genus Poikilolaimus; species Poikilolaimus oxycercus. The sequence continues at coordinate 4,806 of JAQIXL010000009.1, forward strand.
GCCGGCGGCTCGGGCTTCACAGCTTCCTCGAAGAGACTCTTCGTCTTGACGGCCTCTTGGACAGCTTCCTGGACGGCCTCCTGGACGGCTTCCTTCACAGTTCGCTGGACGGTCTGCTGCACAGTCTGCTGGACTGTCTCCTTGACGGCCTCCTTGACGCTCTCTTCCACGACACTCGCCACCACGGGCTTTGCGACTGACGACGTCGGCCTCAGCGGAGTGAAGTCCATCGGCACTGGCACCATTCTAGAATCTCTCTCTCTCTCTCTCTTCTTTTCTCGAGACGAACTCCTCATGGACGCAATTGAGAAGGAAGTGGATGGTCCTGCTCAGCCAGTTCGTGTCCTCCACTCGGACAGCGAGGAGTCCTGAGACGTCTCAAGGAGAAGGCTGACTTACCAGGCACGTCCATGGCGATGCGGCTTGTACAATAAGATGTCCCTCGAATGCAGATATCCCCTTCCATTTTGGATGTTTCTCATTTCACCGAGTGAATAGGGAATGTTTCTCGTCGAAGCAATCGCGAGTGGTCGAGGGAGGGGGGAGAGAGAACAACAATCTCGCCTCCTCGTCGTGCGACTCGCACGTGTTCCCAGAAGAAGCTCGATGTCTGCCTTTCCAGATCCTTCTCTCTCTCTCCTTTCAATGACTCAACGAGGTTGTACTCCCTCCTTCTCTTTGAGTGGAAGTCTGCCGCCGCGCGGCATCTGCCGCCCCATCAATCAAGCGTATGGAAGGAAGGTGGTCGGTGATGCTTTGCCGACTACTTCCATGTTCTATGATCCTCTCTTTGTCTCATCGTTGAGTCTCCATGGAAAAAGCATCCAAAACAAGAGGAAAAGGAAACGAAAGAGAGAAAGGGGAAAGGAGTGGAGGAATGCCAAACCAATATCTCTTCTTCTTCGAGGGGAAGAGGGCCTTGTGGACATAGACCTCCTTGCGTGTCGTCGACGTTGCCTCGAAGACGTTGCCGTTTTCGGCTTTCGCCAAGAGATCCGAGAGTCGTCGGGTAAAGGAGCGCCGCCCCCTCGGGCTCTCTTTCTTCTAGCCGAGAGTGTCCCCGAGGCCGTTCCTTTGAGGCGACCTCCGATTCCTGGGATGAGGAGAGGGATGGGGGAGGGGGAGGGGGGAAGGGCAAGGGGCAATCTGCCTCCTCCTCCAAGTGTCTCTTTGATGGTCTGCCGTACAGTGTCTCTTTGATGGTCTGCCGTACAAGGGATTGCTTAGAGAAGGAATAAATAGGAAGTCGTCTCTTCTTGTCCCATAACTTCCACTTCCAGTGGCAACACTCCATTGCAAATTCCATCCTTCCGGTCTCTTCTCGCATTGTTCTTCTTTCGGCTTTCTCTTGTTACTTTCCTTCCTTCTTCTCCTCTGCATATTCCTTGCCCTCGAAGTGTGACCCCATCCATCAGTTCGAGTCTAGCTCGCCCCTTTCACTCCCTCGCACACCATTCTGCCTTCAAGTCTTTCATCAACTCTTACGCTCAGTTCCATTCTTCCCTTCAAAGACCAAACGTTTCCCCGTGGAAGTCGAGAGAGAGAGAGAGAGAGAGAGTGGTCGTCGGAGTAAGAAGGCGGCTCGTCAGCGTGATTACTCCTTCTCGTGGCCGTCCTCGCCTTCTGCCGCAGGGCGTCACTCTGAATAAATCATTCGCACAACTTCTTGATCCACCCTCCGCCTGCGTCAAGCTCCCTCCTTGCTTCCAAGCAGTCCCACCTTCCTCTTCCTTCCCCTCTCTCATCTTCTTCCTTCTACACCTCACCTCAGAGTACGGTACAACTGCTTTTCTCCGAGCGGCGTTGTGTCTTGAAGTGAGCGTGAATAATGGAGATCCGAGGGGAGAGGGCCACGCTTACGATTCACGTCGACGACGCCCTCAAAACATTCTCTGTCCCCTTCTCTCCTCTTATACCGCTTCTGCAACAAGACGAAGAACGCGTCGGACACGCGGACTGACGCCTTCTCGGTGTGCTTGAGTGCTCCTTCAATAGCCCTTGTTGGGGGTGGACTCCGAGAATTCCGAGCTCTGCTCCTTCTCCGCTCTCTTTCTTTCTCTTCTCCTTCAAGGACAACGATCATAGTCGTCGCTGTCGTATTCTCAACCTTGTGTCACCGTAACAGGGCCGTTCCTTCGGCGATCTTCGTTTCAAGAACCGGATTCTCTTTCCAATTCGATCTTTCTGAAAGTGCGAGTGATGGATGGATGGTGAGGGGCAAACAAAAGAAGAAGTCTGGATTGGATTAGCGCCTTCCTTTCGAGGAGTGAGTCAAGACATGTCTTCCGTCGTCTCACATCAGCCTCTCCTTCCTTCTCAGACCTCATAACCTCTCTCTCCTCTCCCGCGGTACTCATTCCATTGCGCTTTTCGTGTCGAGACCATTGCTTCCCCGTGCAAGTGCTCTCTCATCTAGTAATCCCCCGTGAGACGGCAATCGTCGTCCATCCCCCCCCCCTCGAGGTGACGGCAGCCTCGTTATTTTCGTGTTCATTCGTCGACGGAGACTCCTTGCAGACTCTCCTCTTCCTTCCTTCTTTGGTTGTTGCCCCTCGAATGGAGAGGGGCGGGGGTCTGGAATCGAGGCTCCTCCATTACCTTCTTCATTCCACTTTCCCTCTTCTCTCTCTCCACACACGGATTTTCTCATCAAACGCCTCTGATTCGGCTCGACGAAGGTGCCGCCCCGAGGCCTTCGCCCTCCCTGCCGGGCTTCTCCTTCCCTGCCTCTTCTTCGTCTTTGAGCCTCCACTTGGCTGTCTTCTATCCCTCCAAGTCTTCTCTCTTTTCTCTTCTTCTCCTTCCAGCGTGTGAATGTTTTGAAGAACGTTTGCTCATTGAAGTTTGTCCTTGCAGAAGATGGGCAACGTTCACCCGAAGACTCTCCAGAAGCTGCGTACTCGACGACGACGTTGTCGACGTCTCTCGGTGCCGACACCCGAGGTGACGACCAACTTGGGCGCTCTTGACATGGTTCGTCTTCTTCTTTCTTTCTTCTCTGCTCCATAAGGGAATCAAGCTGATGGAAGGGCTCTTCTCCTCTTCCTCCTCTCGGAGCTCTTTCTCGCTCTTTTGGAGAGCTTGAAATTCGGTTGTCGCGGGTAGAGGGTGGTGATGACGCGCGCCTTTTCAAGTGTCGGAGAGGGAAGAAGTCTCGGCCATCTCTCAGCCATCGCTCCATCTTCCCAAATAGCCGCCGTAGCTGAAGTCACTCGAGAAGGCGCCGTGCCAATTCCGCCTTCCTTCTCTTCCTTCTACGTAAGGGATCAGTGCCACCAAGAGAAGAAAAACAAAGCGGCGTCTTCTTGAGGGAATCTTGGACTTGCAAGTGGTCGAAGTCGAGGACCTCGACGCGAAATTGCGCACGTTGCGTGTCATCGTCTTGTTTCTGCCTCGAATTCCCAGGAGACGATGTGTCGTCGTCGACAGCCTCGTCTCAGCGTGGGGCGACTTTCCTTCAAACTCCCTTCAGCACATTCTCATTGAGTTCTTTCACTAAAGAGATTGAGGGAGTGAGTGAAGGGAGGGAGGGAGGGAGACCACTCTTCGCTCTCCTTCTCCAGATTGCCGGCAAAAGCACATTTTCCGCCACACTTTCCTCTTGCGCCGTGCGTGTGAACAAAATGAGGCACTTGGCGAGGAAAACGTGAATGGCCCGCTCGAAGCTCCGACTTTCCCCTCTCGGCTCTTCTCTTCTTTGAAGAAGAGTTCTCCTCGGAATGAGTGAGTGGGAGAGGGGGCTGACGTCTCTTCCCTCTACTCGCTGGACGACCATTCATCGTGTCACTCACCAGCAGAAGGGGGCACCTCCTCGTGGACACGCTGCAAATTCCCTTCATAAATCAAGCTATTTATGCTCTCTCTTCTCTCCTTATGAATACCGGAAACGGCTCCGACTCCACACCAAAGGACCTCCTTCCCTCATTCACACAAGGAAGCTTTGGTGCAGCCTACCGTAATCTCGAACATCCAGAGAACGGTCGTTGTATCCCCGAGAGAGAAGGCTTGATTTCGAAATGAAATCCAGGAAAGCGAGAAGGAGACCCCGTCTGGCGTCTTCTCGAGACTTCTGCCAGAGGCTAAAGGGGATCAGGCACGATGTTGTCCTTGAGAAGAGGAGATGAGCACGCCCCGGGGGCACGTTCTTCTCGCGGGTCTTCGCTTGCAGAGTCTCGAGTCGCTTGCTCCCGACCCATTCCACCCTCTCCCCCATTCCCCCTTGTTGAATAGCAGTGGCCTGTCTCTCTCCCCGTGGTGGGCCACGGGGAGAGAGACAGACCACTTTTTGGCCTTGGACGTTCCCCGTTGCTTTCACGCCTTTTCTCTCCTTCTCTTGACAGAGAAAGAGACCAAAAAGCGAACAGCTTCCGCTCGAGGGGCGCTCTCCTGCAAAATCTGTTCATATTATGCAGGCGAAGGCAGTTTTCTCTCGGCTCCGTGAGGGTGGCCATAACAAGCATGCGAGATGAGAAGGGATCCCGCGTCTTCACCATGACTCCCGCCAGCCCTCGCTGTCTCATCCCCGCTTCGTTCTTCGATCTTCTCCATGACTCTTTTCCGATCCGGGGAGACCTTTGAGTCAGCGGCATTTCTCCTCTCTTCATCATCGAGGAGAGCAAATCGAGCGAGGTCTGAGGGACTCCCCAAAAAGGCCACGGGGAGAGAGACAGAAATAGCCCTCGAAGTGGTCAGTGGTCGGTGTCCATGGGCACGCGTGTCTCCAAACAAACGTCGTCCCTCTCCCCTTTCCCTCGACCAAAAGTGTTCTCTTTCAGATTCGCTCGCCTCCCCCGCCGGCGTCCTTCGTCTCCCTCGGCTCTCCCTGTCGAGGTCCTTCTCCATCTTCCATCGCCGCCACTCCTCCTCGCATCCAAATCAACGGTCTCGATTCTCTCGAAGGAGACGAGTCCTTCGACGACACGGACTTGCCCCTCCAGGTACGCCTCCTCGTCCCTCCCTCCTCCCTCTTCCTCCTTCTCATCTTACACGGTCACATGTTAGCGCATTAGTGCTCACGCATCTCTCAGAGCTGCTCGTCCTCCTCCCTGCTCCTTGGTCTCTCAATCGGGGCTCCTCTCACTTTCATAACCTCTTCCCTGTGCAGAGTGGTGGGGACAGCTCTTCCATTGAGAGTGAGGAAGGGGCAGATTTGTGTGTCGACGCAGCCTCCATTCCACAGCTGCCTCCACACCCCCCCCCCCCCTTCACGGTGAATGTCGGATGAAGGAGTCGGAAGGCCTCGTCGACGTGTGTCTGCTAGCAGTCGACGCCCCATTGTCCCTCCTCGTCCCTCCTCCTCCCCCATCCACAACCCTCCTTCTCCTTTCTTCCTCCCTCTTCTCTCCTTCTCCTCGATCTTCTCATATCGGCACGACTCTAGAGTATCAACAAGTCGCGTGCCGCGATTTTCGCTTCGGGAACCGAAATCCGATCCCGACCCGTCTGACCCCGTTCCTCCTCCGTCGTCCCTCTCTCATTGTACAACTTGCAGCTGAGTGGAGGAGTGATGCCCAAGTATTCGACGTGCTCCCTTCCCGCCTGCTCTCCGCCTTCTTCGTCCTCCTCCTCCGTCTCCTCTTCTCGTTCAACACCTCCCTCTCAGAAGCCGGCAGCCATCCGTCGCATGGAATTCCTCACTTCTTCAGGAAATCTGACAGTCAGGTGAGTGGCGACAACACTTCCTTCCTCCCTCGAGGATTCCGGAAGTCGAGACTCTTCTCTCCTCTCTCATTTCCGTCTTGTCTCTTCAAAGCTTTCAAGGGCTTTCATGCAGACGACGCCCTACTAATTGCTGTTGACTTGGGGCGGGGGGAGGGACGGCGAGGGGGATGTAAACCCGGTCTCGAGGCACATTTCCCTCAGCCATCTGTCGACTCGCCCTCTTTTTGCCCTTCCAGATGTTTCAATTGCTCATGAAGACCTTTGCAGAAGTCTTGACGACGGCAACGTGGCCGACGTGGAACTTTCGATGAAGCCGCTGGGCAAGGCCAAGTCCCTCTCTCCCCTCAAACAACTGAGGACGTACTCGCATCGCTCGCTCTCCTCCGAGGACAACTACCTCGACAAGGAGGTATGAGGCGTTCTTTCCAATCTCGTCTCCCGCTCCAATCTTCCGTCGTCCCAATATAAACTCGGCGGGCGAAGGCGCAAACAAGACGCCATGAAGCGGATGGAGTTTCTTCCCTTCGTCGTCCTTTTATAAGCTCTCGCTGCCTGCACGAAGAGGGGACGGGGACGTGTCTTCTTCCACTGCCGAAAGAGTCTTCATGCAACGGCGGGCGAATGAAAAATTGAAGTCCGTCGACGGGGGAGGGGAGATTCTCCGAAATAGTCGCGTCATCCAAGTGGAAGGAACTCGCGCCGTTTCTCGTTTGACTTTGAAGGATCTTCGGAAGGCGACTTGTCGCCTCGAAGAGGAGAAGATCATAAAAGACGCGACTCTCTCTTCTTCTCGAAGGGAGCAATGCATGCGGGATGAACTCCCTCACTCGTCCCTCTCACTCAAAAGACTCTCACAACAAAAATAGCCACGAGAGTTACGGTGTCTCAGAAGGACCTCTTCCTTGCAGCATTGCACAGCCATTCAAGTCTCATGGCGTCTCGTGCAGACCAAGGTTCGCGCCACGGGACGTGACTTCTCGATGTTCGTCTTCCAACGAATTTTCGAACGAGCCCCTCATCTCAAGGCTCTCTTCAAGGTACCGTAACCCTCTCCTCGTTGAGATTTTCGCTGTAGGTGGAGGAGTACGAGTTGTTGGCCGAGATCCCGAGTGATCACCCCTTCCATCGCCATGCCCGTCTCTTCACGAATATCATCGAATTGGCGGTGAAGAACGTGGAGGAGTTGGAGTCTCAGATCGCCCCAGTCATGTTCACTTACGGACAGCGACATTTCGCCACAGCAGCTGTCTGTTCTTACCCTTTTCCCCCTCTGAAACACCTGTGCAGGCAGCTAATTTCGACGAGGAGACCGTGCGCTTCTTCTGTGGCCAAGTCGTCTGCGTCGTGGCGGACTTCCTCGGCGAGCATGTGGAACCCCTTTGCATGGAGGCCTGGATCGAGATGATGAGGTGAGCCTCCCTCCAAGCACCTTCAAGACTCTCTCTTTAGATATTTGGGTCGGAAGTTGCTCGACGGCTTCGAGTTCGCCCGTCTCGGCACGAAGCGTCGTTTCAGCATCAACAAGAACGACCACCATCTCTTCCTCATGCTCTGATCCCCTTCCCCCTCCCTCTCTTTGTTGAAGGAAGAAGCTTCTCGAGGCTCTTCTCTCTTCGGAAAGAGTCTCTCGTTGGACATTCGATGTGCCTCCTCTCATTTATTTTCTCTTTTCTCTTTGATGACATTTTCTTGGCTCCATTGCTATACGAGTTCATCTTCGTCGCCTCCTTCTATCGAGGAGACGCCTCTTCTTTCCTCCTGTGCACTCTTCCAAGAGAAGAATTCTGTACACTAAGCCATATTATTTCGGAACGAGAATAAAGACTTTCAAGAACTTGAGAAGACATCGATGAGGAGGACTGAGTGAGAGTGGATGAAGATCTTCTTGTCGAGAGGAGGAGGAGGGAAGGAAGAACGATCAGAGGCGAAATTCTCTATGTAAATTGGAGTGGAAGGAAATCTTTGTAAGAGAAGGCTCCTCTTGGAGGGCGCATTGTAGAAGATCGACCCCCGTGGAATGGCTGGAAAGGTTCGTCGCTCTCTCCTCCTCCCTCCAGCTGCAGAAATCGCATGAGAAGGCGAGGGGCGGCAGGTCGCCGTCGCGCGTCGAGATGAAGGAAGGCCGGAAGGAGGCGCACGACTCCAAAACGAAGGACGAGTCCAAGAAGAAGTCGCGGGCCAAGCTGAAGGAGACCCGCGCCCAGCGACGCGGTCGACCCACGCGCACCTTCCTCAACAACGACCTTCCCTCGGAACTGAAAGAGGACGGCGCGGATGAGGAGAAGCCCGCCGAGGCCACGCTGAAGCCGTCACCCGCCTCGGTCAAAGAGGCCTGGGCCCATGCCGTCCTCGCCCATGGCGTCAAGAAACTCGTCAAGACCTTCCGAGGCGCGAAGGGCTACGCCTGGGAGGCGGGCACGTCGGCGGCCTTCGAGAAGAACTCGGAGAAGAACCGCTACGACGACGTGAAGTGCTTCGACCAGACGCGGGTCATTCTCAAGAACACGAAGAACGACTACATCCACGCCAATTTCGTCGAGACTCCCAAAGGAGCGAAGTTCATCTGCGCGCAGGCGCCCCTCGACACGACCATCGACGACTTCTGGAAGATGCTCGTCCAGGAGGACATCTCCTGCATCCTCATGCTCTGTCCCCTCGCTGAAGGTTCCCCCTCCCCTCCTTCCCTCTCACAACTTGCAGACGGCACGGAGAAGAGCGCGCTCTATTGGCCGGCGAAGCGCGACACGAAGGCGGAGTACGGCGGCATTCGGGTCACGCACAAGGAGCAGAAGCAGCAGGGCGACACCACCATCACCGTCCTCAGCGTCGAGCCCCCGTGAGTTGCAGAGATGGAAGTGAGAGTTGCAGGTCGAAGTCCGCGCGGACCCTCTACCATCTGCAGTACGACAAGTGGCCCGACCACTTCTCGCCCGAGGATCCCAAGGAGACGGTCGCCGCGTTGAAGCTCGCCAAGCAGAAGGCGGGCACGACGCCCATCGTCGTCCACTGCTCGGCTGGTGGGTTTTCCCTTGCAATAAATAAGGTCTAGCAAATTTTGGGCATCGGCCGAACTTGTACTGTTGTCGCTGTGGAGTGGGCGTACAGTCAGCTGAAGGCGAACGAAGTGGCCGACATGGTCAAGATCCTTCAGGAAATCCGCAAACAACGAGCTCAGGTGAGTGAGGGAGAAGAAGAGAAGAAGGAGGACTTGCAGGGAATCCAGAACCAGGGTCAGTTCGTCTTCGTCCACGTCTGTGTCCTTCAGCTGCTCGTTGAGGTTAGTGAAGGGAAGGAGGAGGGGGGAGGAGGAAGTTGCAGGAGAAGGAACTGAAGAAGGAGGCTCGCATCGCGAACTTCTTCGACGAATACAGCAAGTTCGTCCGACATCAGATGGAGAAGTTCAAGAAGAAGAAGGAGGAGAAGAAGGACGACGACGAGTAGCCCCTCCCCCTCCCCTCTCCCTCGACCACCGATAAATGTCCTGGAAAAGCCCCATGTTACACGCGAACAATCTTGAAGGGAGTGTCGAAGATGATTTCTCTTGTTCTCGATAGTCTTTTCTTCAAAAGACGTCTCAAAGAGAAGCGACAATCTAAAAGAAGCCAAAAGAGTTTCCGACAGCAATCGACAATCAATCGCGTCGCTTATCGAAGAACGTCTTCTTTTTACGGTTTTCCGCTGAATGACTGTCTTCCCTGCCCTTTTCTTGTCACTTCTCCTCTCCATGCAAAGCGCAGTTCCTTCTTGCATATCTTGCTATCCTCTTTTCCCTCGGCTTTCATTGTCGCTTCCAGACTTCGGCGATGGTCCCATAACGGTGTGCATATAAGTGGAAAAAAGGTGAACGAAGTCTTCAGTGTTTGTCAGCAGTTCGTCGGTTGTGTTGGTGCTATACCCAAACTGTCAATGTTCTCATCTACGTACACACCTTCAAAAACTCCATGACGGAGTTCATGACGATTGGGGTTCCTTATCCCAGAAGAAAGTCTCTTTTGAGTGCCTTTTTGAGTTGTACGTCTACTTTGCTGATGAATGTCGAAACTATCGTTGCACCCTTTAATCCCTTTAACACGCACTCATAAGAGAAACAGTAAAGAAGATAACAAGGAATGAAGACGACGACGATCACTCCGAAGGAGACTCAACCTTGATACGCTTGCGTTCTCGACGCTCCTCGTCATCGTGACGACGCTTCTTGCGATCGTCCTCATCACGGCCGCGTCGACGATCTTTGTCGTCCTTGCGCCTTCTCTCAGCACTGCCACTGCGACTTCGATGACGACGCTCGCGGTCGCGACCCTCCTCACGCCTTCTCTTCGAAGGTGAGCGACTATGGTGGCGACGACGATGCTTGCGACGTTCCTCATCACTGAACCATGCAAAATAGATAGACGGCAAGCTGTCACCTATCACCCGTTGGACCTCGATCTCTCTCGAAATCACCGCTCTCACGACGGCTGGTTAAGTCGGGAACCAGAGGCATTGGACGAGCTAAGAAACCAAATAACGTAACTTGTTGGACTTACAGAATCTTGGCGGTGGAGGGAAGCTGGTGAGGGGAGCTTGAGAGACTCCAGGAGGAAGAAGACTCGGTGGAGGCTGATTGTATCCTGGCGGTGGCAGATGAGTTGGCGGCAGATGAAGACTCTGTGGGAGCATCGGTGGAGGCATTGATGGGTTGAATCCAGGAGGTGGCTTCGACATGTCAGGCAATACGTGTGACTTCGCCGGTTCTCCAGGAGGACCGTCATCCACACCAGGGGGTCCGTCGGACTGAGAAATAAGAGATGACATCATCGGGGGTGGACGACTGAAGTCCGGCAAACCAGACGGAGCCGGCTAAAAACAAAAGTTGGAAAGGAGAAGAGAGACTCACAGTGCTCGGAGTAGTTGGAATACTGCGTTGTTGAGTGCCACCGATGTAGACACGTTGAATTGGCTCATCCTTCGGTGTTTCACGATCACGTTCCCTCTCTCTGTCTCTGTCACGGTCACCTCGATCGCGATCACCCCTTCGAGCACTGCGATCTTCTCCACCAAGAACAGCGAGTGTTCGTCCACCAAGTGCTGTCGAGTCGCAAGATCAATTGAAGGGACTTACAAGCGATAGGTGCCGCATTGGCAGTGGGAAGACCGAGTGGGTTTGCAAGTTGAATGCTCGAGAAGATGGCCTTGTTTGCCGCTGCTTGATCACCACTGAATTCCGCTCGAAGCTTTCTCTGTCGCTCACAATAACGATTCCACGTCTCTGAAGAAAAAAAATGAAAAAGAATGAATGCGAACCTTCATTGAACCCGTAGTTAAAGTAATCGTTAACATTAGCGCCGGGCTTCCTCCACGGCTTGTCTTCAGCGGTAGCGAGATCCACGTCATAAATGGGCTGGCCGTCAATGGTTCCCGTCACATCGAGATCAATTCTGCCTGCGCCTCCACCACCGCCTCCAACAGATTTCTGAAGCAGCCAGTTTTCATCATGAGTGACATGTCAGCTCAACCTGAACATTGAACTGCACTGTTGGTTTAACATCTCCGATGATGAGTGAGACTTCTCCCTCATCACTTTCGTCCTCAGAGTCCCTCAGTGGATTCTCATCATCATCACCAGATTCATGTCCTTTCTCCGCTTCCTGTTCCTGAACGCAATTAAGTAAATTGAAGAAAATTGAAGCTTGCCTCTTTGTCGTTGAACAAGTCGTGCTCGTCGGACTCTGGCTCCGTTCCCGGAGGCATGAGATCCAGACCCGGTAATGACATTTCTGTAAACTAATCATTGCCAATTAAAGCATAAAGCAATCGGCGAAGGTGCGACAAGAAATATAATCACTGAAGAATTGACAGTGTCATGGATAAAGCAGCAGTGTTTTGCAAATTAAACTTTATTCGATTGTTAGCATCATTTCGCAAAAATTATGTCGCAGAAAGCAACCTATTTGGGAGATCGCCACACGCCTACACTCGGGACGTCATGCAAGACTAGGCTCCTTGGCAAATCTTTGGCAAAGGCAGACTTTTGGCATAGGTAAGAAGAAGACTGCAGTCACGACAGGAAATGCTTCATATATTTTCGGCGTCCTCGTTGAATCACGAGGTCTCTAGAAATCGATTCGGATAGAAGATGAGTCCTTCGACGGTCTCGTCACGGCACACGCAATCCTTCTCCTCGGCCGCGAGCAATCTTCGCACAATGATTCAGGTGATAAAAGCCGAACTTACCGTTCCTTCGCCAGAATCACCGTTATTCCGAGTTTCTGAGCGAGTTCCGATGGAGAGATGTGTCCGAGCGATGTGACATACTCGGTCGTCGTCTCTACAGTTGACTCCACGCCGGCGTCCTTGAGATGTATGACGAGGACGCCCGATGGAAATCTATGCAACGCGATCGGCGAATCGGGAATGCTTTGAAGGGATTGACAAGCGTTGAGTAAGTCCTCCGGAGACAAGAGCTCCATGCCACGCGCTCTGTTCACTCGGCAAAATACTTCCGGCAGCGCCATCATGCCTCCATTCTCCTGAACAATACAACAGTTTAAAGCTAATAAAAAAATGCTTACCTTCAGAGGTTGAGCAAGAATAGTGATGAGCTCCTCAGCGAGTTTTTCGAAATATTTCGTTCCTCCGCCGAATGTTGTTTTTGTTACCGGATCGGACACTCCCAGAGACAAAAGATAAGATTTGAATGCAACAGTCTGAAGAGAATTAGAAAGAAGATCAAAGAAATGCCTCGTCCTCCGAGATCTCTCCCTTCTGTTGGCGGAGTTTCTCAGTGATCGACTTCGAGAGGCCGACCATATCACGCGCCGACTCCATCAACTTGCTCATGTCTTCGAAAGCCTGAAGAAAATTGAGATTGCTCCCAAATCTTGCCTGTGAAATGCTTTCGTGGGTGCGCGCGTGAGTCTCTTGTAGGCGTTTCTCGATGGCGCCAATTCCGGCCGTACGCACTTGACCTTGTGGATGGCTCGTCCTCGACTGAAAGCATGGATCCCTGTCAAAATTCAAGCAAACCCCGGCTGAGCTGGAACTGGAGGATGTCCTCTGCCACGTCTTTCTCTTCAGCGCCTCGTCGTACTTCTTGTAGAACTCATCTTCTCCCCCGTTGCGAAACACGAAGCGAATGTAACAATACGGCGATTCTGTGACCGGTCCAATGTTATGCATCGGTGGTGGCAACAGGCGGACTATCACCTACAAACAAACATTAAATTTAAAAAAAAATAAAACCTTTCCACCGCGGGAGAACATTGATTTGTGATGCTTTTCGATGCTAATGACGAGAGAATGGTGTAAAACCAAGCGACGATCCTACAAGCGAGTCAATCATCAAGAGACGAAAATAACCGGATCTGTGGTGTCCGCCCAAATTATGCGATGCAGGGTAAGCGAAGCTGTTCCTTGTTCAAACTCGGTCTGAAGAACAGATCGTGAAACGTGAAAAGAAGCATACATTTTTGGAGTCGCCATCATAAATGCCGACGCTGCCCGCCTGGCAAAGCAGCTCTTCCATTGACTCGCCGGCCGTGTACCAGGTCAGACGATCCATCTACAAATAAGCAGTAAAAATCAACAAGACCCTTACTCCAATTAAAACTCAGAGACGCGGGTGCAGCACGGGACGAATGGGCGGGCCCAAGTCTATCGACAACAATAAACCTCGTACAAGGTTTTTCGCACGGGCCGAGTTGGACAAAGAGGAAACGCGTTCAAGTTGATGCAAAGAGATCAACAAAGACATTTATTATTGAGTGCAATAAATGAGAAATAACAAAACAAAATGTGAGATAACTTCGAAGGACAACAAAACAATGACTAGTTTCGATGTGAGAAGTTAGTCGTCGTAATTCGAGTGCGCGAGCTGAACGCTCAGCCTCTTGCTGCCCATTTTCTAAAAACGTGGGAATAAAAAAGCACGCGAGTTAAAACCTTGAGATTCATGCCGCTCACCGCATTCAGCGCTTGGTCCCTCTTCGAGAACTTGACATGCGCAACGCCTTGTGAATAACCGCCTCCGTCGATTTCAATCTAAACACATGCAGAAGCTGTGGTCGACTTACGTAGATGGCCGTGATCTCGCCGAAGTTTCCAAATTCTTGACGAAGTGTGTGATCGCTGACGGTCTGGCAAAGATTCCGCACGAAGACTGGGAAGCCCTTGGCTTTCTCAAAAGTCTTCACATTCTCTGCTTGTTCCGAATGATGTGCCGTGAAAGGATAGGGACGAAGTCTGTAGCCATTCAGAGGAGAGCGTCCCGAAGCATCACAAATATACAGTCGTCCGTAACCAATGTTGTTCAATCCAACAAGAGCATTCATCACCTAACAGTGAAGCTACTTAAAAAAGAAACACAAATGGAACCTTGTACGCCGTAGCTTTATCCCCGAAGACGGCTTGCGCAGTCCCTTTAGAGTGCTTGATTGAAGAAGTGTGATAATCGTAGTCGACATTCACTCGCTCAACTGGGCCATAAATGTTAAAGAGTGCTTCGAGAGCTTCCTGTAAGAGGAATTGAATTACACGAAAAGACTATTACTCGATCGATGCTGGGGTTCAAGCCCCGAATATGGATGGTGCTATCTATCTCAAAGTCGCACTGCTCATCATCGCCTTCTTCCACATCTTCACTCGGCATGTCGATTGTCTTTCCTGTTGGCAAATCGCTTGTAAAAAAAAACTCTCACGAACCTTGAGGAACTTCAATCATATTCTCGCTACTTCTTGCCCTTGGCAATTCTTCTTCAATTCGAGGCTCTTCGCCCGAAACAGCAACAAAGACGATCTCGCCTTCATCTCTCAGTGGCGGCTGTCCATAGCGACGATCCTCTTCTTCCAGGTCAAGGGACAAGGCTAAATAAAATTAGTCGAACTGTATAAAGGCGAACCGAGAAGGGAATGATTTGTGGGGAAGTCAACGACGTCGGTCCTCTGCTGCACACGGACAGAAGTTTCACAAGAAGTGTTTGAACACGAGACCCTGAATGGTTGATGAAGAAGAGGAATCAAAGTCTCACATTCCATTGTTGAAAGAATTGAAGAGACAAAGTGTGCATGTGGAATGGCCACAAGAAAGTAGCTTGGGCACGCGGGTCAGAGCTGAAATCTCTGTGAAGAAAAGAGCAAGACGCATACAGAAAGGTCGTCCACAGCCCGAGCACGGAGGTCGTGTAGGCGACCTTGTCATCCTTCAATTTCTCTTATTCTTCGCCTGCAACAACAATTCAGTCTCAAGTCACACTAGTGTCGAGGAGTGAATAAATTTTTCAGTTTTCGCAAAAAGGGCGTGTGAAAGTACTGTAACTGTGTTTGAAGTTCCTTTTCTGTTCTCTTGAAGATCTTCACGGTCGACTCAGCCAGCTTTTGTTTCTCGCTTCTAGCGTAAAAGAGATATAAACAAATTGGATCTTGAGTGTGGATATGCTTGTGAGGAATGTGGGAAACGACGAAAGGAAGTCTCTTCTTCTAGAAGTTCTCTCCCCCTTCTCCTTCATCTTTCATTGCCTCCACCCGAACTCCAGAAATATTTATTTGACACGCACGACTCGAAGGAAATCAAGTCCTCAGCTGTTTGTCACATAGCGATTGTACTGGAACATCGGAGTCGACATCGCCGGCGTAGTCGTCGGGGCGTAGGCTCGACCTAGAACTTCTTCCTTCCTTACTCGTCTTCTTACTCTCGACAACAGTTGGTTGATAGGCCGTGCGACGGAGTTCAGCGAGGATGTGGTCGTCGTCGGGTTCGACTGCCGGATTGCCACCGCCGCCGCCGCCTTCTTGCTCTGAAGACACGTCCCTCCGACCCAGTCCCTCCCTCACCCGCATTCTGGATGGCCTGGATGAGGGCCTCCAGGTCGATGTCGCCCGTGCCGCCTCCGCCACCTTGCTCCCTGAGAAGACGCTCGCGACGCAGCTTCTCCTTCAGACGTTTGATCTAAAGAGGGGCGTAGTCTCAAATTGAGGCACTCACCTGTTGGGCGCGTCGTCGCCGACTCTCCGAGTCGAGCTCCTCCTCTTTCTTCTGGTCCGACCATTTCTTGAAGGAGAAGGTGTTGAAGACATTCGCGTCCTCAGGCATGGCCGCCTCCCACTCGGCGTCTTCCTTCGACTGTGTCGTCTTGCTCCCTTTGCTCCTATTCCGACCCCCTTTTCCTTTATTCTTTTCACGTCTTCGTTGCTAAGTGCTTGGTACAGAATTCCCGAGTCTTCGCGATCTTTCGGAGTGACACGGGCCATTCAGAGAATGAAACTTCTTCTTCTGCTCCTTCTCGGCTTCGTCGTCGTGGTGGAGGCGCGGCCGTGTTTCCTTCGGTTCTGTCCCCCGCTGATCACTTACATCGACCGCTACTTCCTCGTGAGTGCCCTCTCCTTGAGCTATTCACCCTCTTCATTGCTAGTCTCGAGTCTGTGTTTAGGCCTCCCAAAGTCGCGAGCTGCCCACGGCGAAGCGACGGGCCGTCGAATGGCCCTCGCCCAGATCCGCGTGGGAGAAGGACCTCGAGGAATAAAGTCTTTCTCTTCTTTCTCTTGAGAGTGTGTGAGAGAGGAGCAGTGAGGATGTATTGCCTGAGGGAAGTAGTGAAAGACCAGAGAGAAGTGAGAAGAAGAAGGAGGAGATGCTAGGAGAGAACACCCGAGTGACTCGAAGTCGAGAGTTGAAGGCGATAAGAGTCCTGGAAGAGCGAGGGCGACTCGCCGTAGTCGAAGGAGTCGGGAGGCTCGGGCAAAGGCGAGTCTCGCACGGCGCTCACCGGGTCGCAAGGCGGCTCGCGCGCTTCGTCGAAGCCTCTCATGGACTCGGTGTTGGAGCCGAGTTCGTGGTCCGCCTCGACGGCACTCAACTCCGCCTCACTCGCGCCCTCCTCGGGACATTGCAGTTGTCTCAGCAGAAGACCGATGTTGTTCAACTTGAGAGGCGTCTGGGCGAGGCGTTGCGAGGAAGAGGAAGAATGGGCTGGACTCGGAGGAGAAGCTGCGCCTCGCCAGTCAACCTCGCTTCTTCTTTGGCGAACGACGAAGACATCCGGTTCTTCTCCGTAGACCGCGCACACTGTGGATTCATAGATTCGAGGGTCGTCGTCCACTCCCTCCTCCACCAGATCGGGTCGACTGGGAAGGATTACGGTAAGAAGGGGAGAGGACACACCTCGAATGGACGAGGGGACTTCCCACGTGGCGGAGATCGAAGCCATTGGCGATGGAATTGGAGTCGCGACTTCTCAGAGAAGCGGAATCCCTCTCGTCGGCTTCGGTGATGCGATTGAGGGCGCCGTAGACTCGCTTGTTGCTCTTCCTCTTCCTCTTCTCCTCTCTGAAGACTGAGAAGGAAGAAGGAGACTCGCCTGTAACTGGGCATGTTCCCGAACTTGATGGCTCGCTGAGTCTCGTCGACGAAGGACTCCTCGGCCTTCTCGTCACAAGACGTCGGGATCTCCACTCCACTTCGACGTCTGCCAACTTCTAAGAGAAGAGAAAGAAAGACCTGTAACAGAAGAGAAGACAGACGAGAAGAAGCAGAAGGGCAACGCCGACGAGGAGGAGGATGCCGAGCAGAGTGGTCGTGTCAAGACTGCGACCCGAGGCGAAAGAAGGAATGCGAAGAGGAGGGTTTGTTGGAGGAGGCGTCGCTCTTCTCGAGGAGTTGTCCCTTGTGTCACACGCCGATCCAGACCAGCCATCGAAGCAGAGGCATCTGAAAGATTGAAGGAGAAAAAGGGACGAGAGACCTCTCCGAGGTGGTGCAGTCCCCATGTCCAGAGCACTGGAGAGCGTGGTTGTTGGAGGGACAGACGACAGCTCGAGACACTGTAGCCATCTCGACACAAGATCCCTGCGAGGAATGAGAAGTCTTCTTTCACTCACTTGCACACAAACTCTGCCCGACCCACAGAGGGCGCCGTCCTCGACAAGAGAACGGGGATGGGCAGCGATGGCTCGACATTGGACACTTTTGTTGTGATGCAGGAATTGGAGAGTGAAGGCGCGAGCCGCGGACAAAGGCTCTGCACGTCCTCCCTCGCAGTGGAGACTCCCACAACGAACATCTCCAGACTGACACGGTCGAGGCTCGCCCGAGGAAGTGACGCCACAATTGGCATACTCGAGCCCCTTGGTGTTCTGCTCGAAGCAGGCCGCGTCGGCGAGACTTGCTCCTGTAGAAGAGTGAAGAAGAAGAGGGACTTGCCTTCTCCCCAGAGAGTGGCACACTGTACATGAGGATCGGAGCAGTTGCCCATCCAGCACTGGCCTCGTTGACCACAACTCGTGCCGTCCACGAGATGTCCATCCGAGGGACATTCTCCACTCAGACCATCACAAGTCTCCGCCACATCACACAACGACTTCGCCCCTCGACACACTTCGCCTGCTCGTCGAAGCTGAAAGACTTCTGGGAGGAGAAGGGGAGAGACCTCGCAACGCTGGCAGCATGGCTGGTGAGAGGCACATTGTGCATGAGGTCTAAGAGTACAAGTGAGGGGATCACAGCAGTCATCGTCGCATTCCTCTCGACTTCCACAGTCACATTCTTCAGAGCCGTCCACCATTCGATTCCCACATTCCCTCAGAGCTGATTCCTGAAGAAAGAACTCTTAAGAGAGAAGGAGGGAGAGGTACCTGGAAGGGTCTGTTGAGGAGACAGAGGACATGGCCCGACTGCCACACACTCAACATGCGGGCGACGCTGCATTTGCTGAATTGCCAAGAGAAGGCGACGCCTTCAGAGCCGAGTTGAGGATTCATCACACAACGACGACCGAGATCACATTGACAAGACTCGGAGTCGTGGTCGAGACCGAGGGAGTGGCCGACGGCGTGAGCCAGGAGTTGCCCCGCCAAGTGAGAAGTCCATGATTCGCCCGCCTGCACAATTCTTCTTCTCATTCTCGAGTTGAAACTCGACGGGGGAAAGGAATGCATCTGCACTCCAGATGTGGAAGAGGGCAGAGGGAGGGCGAGGGAGGGCGAGGGAGGGCGAGGGAGGGCAGACGGGTCTTCAAAGCCAGCCAGGGAAAGGGTCCAGATGGTGGCGAAGGCGATGGCATCAAGACAGCGAACGGCGCCCACCTTGACAATGCCCGCGGCACGAGCAGAGCAGATACTCGAGGGAGTGGCTGTCACCATCTCCGAGTTGGCGAAGGAGCCCGCCGTGAAGAGAAGACTCATGTCCTTGTCTGAGAACTTCTTCTCCTTCTTCTCCACTCACTCAAATGATACATGTGTCCAGCAGAGTAGTCGACAAGACCGGCGAGAGTTCTCTCGGAGTCCTCGTGAAGATCTATTCTCTGAGCATCCAGCCACAATTCCACGTAGACCACCGAGAGACGAATGTTGAGATCGCGGCTGAGCATCTGCAAGCTTTTCACTCCTTCGAATGCCTCTTTCATAATCGGATTCTGTCGTGGGTGAAAAGAAGAGAAGGGAAAGGGAAGAGGGAAGAGATGTACAAGATCGGCAGTGTTGACGGCGTCGAGAAGGAAGGCGACAGCCGCATCCTCGTCTCCCGAGTTCTTCACCTGAATCTCTTCTTTGAAGGGAAAAGAAGACAGACGAATTGATAGTCTCCGATGAGGGCGACCTCCATGTATTTCGTCTGTTTCCCAGCCACATCGCGTCTTCTTTCTCTTCTCAACTCCTTATCGCCACTCGTCAGCTGCAGTAGCAATTCTCTGTGGAGAAGGAGAAAGAGACGCCGACGCCACCTGAATCCCGTCCCCGGGGAGAGTCTCGAAAGGCTCAAAAGCGGGCATGCTTTCTTCTAATTTATGCGCTTGCTCTTGGGGGAGAGGGAGGGCGAAGGAGATACCGCGAGGGCCAGCTGCTCCGCCGCCGTCGCCGTCGCGCCGCAGCTCGCCTCCCAAGGCCAAGTGGTCCTGTAGAGAACATGCGGATGACGCCGGCCCTTCTCACCCCCGTCCAACGGCCAGAGGCCGAGGGTTGTGCCGTTGGAAAAGGCGATCACTCCTCTGCAGTCAAAGGTGTTCCTTGAGGAGAGCGAGAGACCTGAGGCCATTGCAAGAGGAGAAGGCGACGAAGGAGAGCGGGTCTCCGGCGAGAGCCCCTTGGTAGTAGCAGCCCTCGACGCGATTGCGCAGAGAATGTTCCCCAGAGGAGTCGAACTGGAACAAAGCGCTCTTTGAGGAAGACGGAAACGACGAACTCGTCGAAAGAGAGTTTGGTTGAGGAAGAGGAGATTGTTCCTTTCCACCACCAACTTGAGTCGCCCCCACGAAGAACTTCGAATCACGATGGTCACCTGAACACTTTCTCTTCCTCCTTCTCCTCTCACCTGTTGGAAATGTTCGGCGGCATGCAAGAAATAATTGCGAGTGTCAATGCCGATTCGCTCATTTTTGTCACGGATCTGGAAGGGATGCACGATCTCGAAGGAGCCCGTCGGCAAGCGAGACATCAACTCCTTGTTGGAGGTCGATTGGCGAATGTCCACTGAACACTCTTCCTCCATCATGGAGACTTACCTTTGCCATGGACGAGGAGGAAAAGAAGCGAGAGGGCGAGCAAGAGGACCGCCATCGCCATTTCACGCTTTCATTCTTCCATTCTACAAGGAGAGTCTGAGTGAAGGCTTAGAGGGGATGAGTCAGAGAGTGGAAGAGGGCGGAGAGAGGAGGAAGAGGACGAAATAGAGTTGTGGTCCTTGATTGAGGAGACAAGGGAGAGCGGCGTGGCAGCGCCTTTGATGCGTCCTTAATTGAGGAGAGGGACGAGGGGAGGGAGGAGGGACGAGTGACCGCCCACGGGGTCAGCGCCATGCATCGATTGTGTGCTCGAAGAAGAGAGGAGAAAGATCTCTGCGGGACGAGGACCGGCTGGCAGGAAAGGAGTGCGCCTCGGGCAATTACTCCGAGGGACGAGCGAGTTATTGCGGGGGGAGGGGGGAGGGGACCCAGATCGAGGAGACGTCGCCGCAATCAGCTCTCGGCCATCGCCGATATTCCATTCGCACAAGGCACTCGAGCCTCTGAATGCATTCAAATTTATGCGACGCCCGTGAAATGGCCCTCCGTCCCCCCCCCCCCCTCCCCCGTCTCGTTCACCACGGTCAGATCGGATTTCCTGCGCATGGCTCTGGAGGAAAAGTTTAAGGCGCCCTCTCAGGCTGGGAACGTCTCGGCCCCTCGGCGGGGAGGGGGACAGGACAGAGGAGGGAAGAGGGAGGGAGGAGGACTGGACGAGTGAAGGCCGAGGACATGGATCGATTGATGGGGGCGCGAGCCTTCCCCGGCCATTCATTTTTCATTCTCCGAAACGGCCAACCACGGGGAAACGCCGCATATTCTCGAGGAGAGGTAAAAAGACGAAGCCGAGAAGTTTGAAAGCGCCCGCGCAATTAGGAGTTCTGGCAAATTGCCCGCCACTAAAGCTACCGTATCTCAGGGAAAATGTGTGCAAAATGTGTGCGAGCGAGAGCCGCCATCCGACTTCGTCTGCACGTAGACGGGGCTTCATATACCAAGTTGTCGTGCTTCTTGATCATTTTTCCAAACATTTTCTTGCTAATTGACACCATACACGCCTCTAGTTTGACACGATAAGGCCGAAACAGGAAATTTACTCCAAGAAAACTACTTTGAGTAACTTGATTAATGAGCAAGTGGCCTTCTTTATTAGCCTTGCTGAAATGCTGCTTTTCGAAGTTATTTCTTTCTTTATGGTCTGGAATTTGACAGAACTCATTGTTCAGCTTCCTTTTCTATGCCTCGTGACAATGTACTTTGCATTTGATCTTGTTCTTATTCTAGTGCGATGCATCACATCGCGCGTCCGCTGCTTCGCGGAGCCTCCACGGCCTTGCGTCTAAGGCTGTCGAAGGAGGGCGTCGAGGGTATCCGTGCCATCGCCACAACACCTGTCGCCCGCAGTGGTCACGACGACATCATGGAGAAGTGGCCAGCCGATAGTATGTCTCTTCTGCTTCCCTTCTAGTTACACTCGGTACTTGCAGAGTTCGACAAGCACTTCATCGACTACTTCAATCGCCCGGAAATTGACGGCTGGGAAGTGAGAAAGGGTGAGTCAATTGCTTTGTAATCTAGTCCCGCACCTTCTTTCAAAAGAATCAACCGCAAGCTTAGTCACAAGAAAATTGTGAAATTTCCCTCGATGAGAGAAGTTTACAGCTCTCACTGAGCTGCACGACTTCGACGTGATCCCCGACCCGAAGGTGGTGATTGCTGCTCTGCGCGCCATCCGTCGCGTCAACGACTACGCGCTCACGATCCGTTTCCTTGAGGCGATCAAGATCAAATGCGGCTCGCAGAAGAATCGCGACGTCATCTACAGCCACATCGTCAAGGAGGTTTCTTTCTTTCTTCTTCAAGGAGAAGAAATATTTGAGGTGAAACCGGTGCTTGACGAGCTGGGAATTGTGACGCCTGAGGAGCTCGGCTACGATCAGCCAGAATTCTTCATTCCGCAGCCCGAGTATTGGTGGGAGAGGAAATGGTCGGTTCTTCTTCCATCTCTCACCCTTTCCTCTCTAGGTACAAGGAGTACGGGCTGGACAAGTTGCCGGGAGTGCAGATCTGAGCTGAGTCACTAGAAACTTAGAGCTCTGAATAAAGTGGAGGACCTTTGTGTATAAAGGTGTACTTCTCGGTGATAGACAGGCACATCGAGATTTTATTTTCAATGCAATTGAACCTTCTAGGAGCATCGGAACAAAAGAGGAAGTGACAGACAGATAAGATTAATAGACGCGAAAACAACTCAGCAGAGCTCAGTGATGTTGAGGGTTGATCGGCGCTGTGAAGGCTTCGGCCGTCATCGGTCGGTTCCTGAAGGAAGAAGAGATGGAATTGGTGTGTGGGAAGGGGAAAGGGAGATGTGGCCGGTTAGAGGAAAAGGGGACGGTCAGGGGGACGGCTCACATGCTCTTCACTTCTTCTGCTTGTCTTCCACCGTGTCCGCCGTCAGACAACCGGCACCGAGTCCGAAGCCGACGCCTACAAGAGAGTGAGAGGAAGAGGCTCGAGGAGACCTCGAGGACCGTAACGACGACCGTAGTCCTGCTTGCAGTAGAGTTCTTGACCGTGGATGGCCATCGTGTTGGAGTCGAGAAGCTTGTTGCAGTCATCTGCAAGGAGGGCTGAGAGGAGAAGGCGAGGACGGGGACGGGACAGCACGGACAGAAGAAGAGAGCGGAGGAGAAGGGACACAACAATCCATGCAAGACGCACGTCATCTCCACTTCCTTGTTGCCGAACTGCTCGCCGGTGTCCATCGTGAGGGCGCCCGCGCCAATGCCGAACCTGCAAGGGAGAGGCCCCGTCGCCCTCTAGACTCGGACACACCCGATGCCCTTGGGGCCGAAGCGTCTGCAGTGACAGCCGCGACAGAAGAGTTCCGCTTGATGTTCACAGCAGCTCATGGAGTCGAGAAGTTTGTTGCACATCGCTGCAATGCATCGATCGTCTCTCTTCCTCTCCCATCGCTTCTTCTGTCGCCAAGAGGACGAGCTCAAAAGGCAAACACTCGTCGAGGACTCGCCGCCTCGACTCCTCGCTTGAGGAACGGAGAAGGAGGAATGCCCTCCGGTCGTCTCCCTCTGCCCCTCGCCTCCACCCTTGGCCGAGGGAGGTCGAGGGAGGAGGCTGTCAGCTGCGAGTGACACTCGCTAGCAGCCAAACAAAACCTCTTCCGCCCCCTCGCCCCGCCGCTCGTCGACTGTCGAGTCACGAAGGAGAAGGAACGGCAACCAGAGCCAAGAGGAAATGAGAGAAACGACGTGGCCAGCGTGATTCCCTTTCCCCTTCCCCTTGTCTTCCCTTGCCTTGACAAGAAGGGGGCCCAGGGGAAGACGGCATGCACGCTGTCGCAATCCTCGAGGCAAACACACAACTCCGAGACGACTCGCTGTCTTCCCCGTGCTGCTCCCTCGACACGCGGCGAGGATGGGGGAAAGCAGAAAAAGGCGGAGGCGGTTACTCCGAGTGGTGGGCGTCGCTATTTCACGAGAGATTAGTAAGAAGTGTTATTTGCACAAGCAGACACAGTCAGAGAGCTACTCGCGAGACGAAGACGAGAACGTCTCCCACAACCTTCTCCTTCTTCTCTTTGATAGAAGAAGAAAGAGTGGAAGATGTTCTCTTGAGAGGTTAGACATAGAATAGAGTGAAGGGCGAGGGAAGAAGAAGGACTCACTGCACTTGAAGCAGAACTTGTGCCATTTGTAGCCGCCGGCGACCATCTCCTCGGCCGCGTAGACGCTCTTCCCGCACTTGGGACACTTGGGATGCTCGACCGGCTTGAAGGGCATCGTGTGAGTGGCCGCCGAGGAGAAGCTGAGACGAGCGGACTGAGACGCCGCCGAGAGAGAGCCCGCCCCTGTACCTCGCCCGCCTCCCCTCGCCCTCTCCCTTCCCTCTCCCTTCTCCTAGCATCTGGTCCCGCCAGGGACGAGTGGCCGCTGACCCCCGAGCTGGCAGCTGTCCCCCTCCTTCCAGGAGAAAGAGAAGTCCTCGTCCCTGATGATTCATTCGGTGAAAGACTCGCACAACACGACGGAAGTCTTAGAGAAGGAGAAGCCAGGACACAAGAGGCACACAGAGATTGTCGAAGCGGGGCAGACTCGCCTCGAGGATCGTCGCCACAATCGAAGTGAATACAACCCTGCAAGCCCTTCTGTCTCCTCTCTCTTCTCTTACCGTACATAGTAGATAGGACTTTGATGCGTCCAGAAGAAGAGAAGAAGGAAGTAGGCGGAGAGTTGAGAGAGGAACATCGCCGTCGAGCCCTCGAGTGTCTTCCGAGACCTGGGCCAGTGATGAGAACCCAATCTGAAGGAAGATCTCAAGAAGGAAAGAAGACAGACAAAGAGCCGCAGACGGCAGCCGCCGCGTCGCCGATGCCCACACTCACGAGACCCGCCGTGTCCGAGATCGTCGCTCCTAAAACTTGAAGAGCGAGAGGGAAGATACTTTGTGAGGAAGAGAAGGGAAGGAACACGGGCAGAAAGACGCCACCCAGCAACAGAATCGGAGTGAGAAGGATGCCGAAGGAGTCTTGCTCGTCACGGAAGACGAGTAAATACTCGTCCAACGACCCCGACCAAGGAGGCACTGAGAAGAAGCGAAGAGTCTGCAAGACAAGGACTACAGAAGAAGAAGAGGGAGAACCTCGAGGATGATGAAGATGCAGAGACTGAGGGAGCCGGCGAGGGCGAGGAAGGGGCGGTCGACGAGAAGTCCACTGAGGAAGATGAGCGAGACGGTGATGTGGAAGAACTTGCGATGGAGAGTGGAGGAACGACCCGAACGAGTGACCATCGCCCCGAAGAGGAGAGAGACGAGGACGCAGAAGAGCCAGAAAAAGAGAAGCCACAGTCTGCAAGGAACCTTCTCAGAAAAGATCTTCGAGACACCTGCGAGCACACTCTATTTGAGTCTTTCAAGTGCGCCTTCTCACTATGAATTTGTGCTTGAGGTGTTGAATAGCGACGCAAGTGCTCATTAGAGAAGAGGGAGAAGAGGCAGAAGAGGGAGACCTGGGAGGAGAACCGTCGTAGAGCAGCGAAGAGAGCACTGATGGCAACTCCCAGAGAGGACGTCCGACGAACAACGAGAAGACGACGAAGGCGCTGAAGACGACGAGGACGAGGACGCCGTTGATGAGAAGGGGCTGAGACTGTAGAAGCAGACTGAGAAGGACGTGCACCGCCGTCGAACTCAGCGCCACCCGCGAGAGTATGACACTCGTCTCGTTCATCTACTCTTCTCCTTCTTCTTCTTATAAGATGTTTCGGTAGAAGAGGAGGAAGACCTCGTTGTGTGCGAGGAGGGAAGAAAGACACGTTTATTGCCGAGTGAGGGGAGGGGCATCACTTGGAGGAGAGACGTCGGAAGAGAAGGAAGAAGGACAGCTCGTTGTGCAGCACTCGCGAGATGTCCGTGGCGAGGAGAGGTGAGAGGGTGCGGAGCGTGGAGTCACTCGGGTATTGGGAGAGGACTCGGACGAGGATGGAGGCGAGTTGCGAGTGCAGCAGTCCTCCCCACGAAGCACTCACCTCCGCCACTCCACACAGTACCACGTCACGGATTCTGAACATTTCATTGAGAGTTGGAAAGAATGATGAGAGTGAAGAGGGAGAAGGGCAAGGGTAAGAAAGCGAGGAAGCCCGTGGGAGGGGGGCTACCTGTCCACCATGGGCGGGTCGAGTCTCTCTTCGGGATGAGCGGCGAGGAAGGCGAGCAGGTGCTCGAGGACGAGGGACTCCTCTCGCGCCTCTTCCTCTTCCTCGTCCTCGTCCCGTTCACCTACTCGAGGCGGAGGAGGAGAAGTTGGTGCTGCAGTCGCGGGACTCGTCGGTGAGTGCTGTGCCAGGAGGTGAGCGAGCTGAAGCCGAGGTTAGAGGGAAGCTGAAGCAAGCAAGCAGAGGAGGGACGGGGAGGGCGTTCTCTCGGGTGTCGCGATGTCCAGTCTAAGCGAATCTTAGCCCAGCTTAACAAGTATAAGACTGTGGCAAAGCATTCACTTAACTGGGCGATCGCCCCGGGTCGGGAGGGCGACGACCACCACGACATCCTCACAGTACTACGCCAAAAGGACGAGGGTCCGAGGAGGAGACGGGCTGCGGCGACTGGCCGTCGCGGGGCGGGGCGTCCCTCGGAGACTCCCTCAGAGGCCGGCAACAGGCGCGTTACAGCGACGGGCAGCCCCGCCACAGACGCCGCCGCCGCTGACCGCCGCCGCCGCTTCACCTCTCCGACATTGATCGCGACGCGCCATAGCGACACAGAGACGGACACCCGAGTGCGCCTCTCCCTCCCCCTCCTCCCACCAGGTCTTCCACACGTCGCAGCACTCTCCATTGCTCGTCTAACTTGTGCTCGATACGGGCGAGACGATCCACGTCGCGCACCGACAGAGCTCGTTCGAACTCGCTCCTCACCTCCCGAAGCACCTGCAGAGCCGTGCAAGCTAAGCGAAGAGGTGAGATGTTAGCGGAGAAGAAGAAGCATGCCCCACACACATGCTCACCTCGTCCTGACTCCTCTCTTTTTCCCCTTCCATCGCCTCCACTCCATTCGCCCGTTCAAGACGTTCGATGGCGGCGGCCTGGTCGTCGGGCAGCTGTTCGCCCGCCTCGCGCATCGCCTCCAGTCGCTCGCGCATCGTCGTCAGGTGACTGAGGAGAGTGGAAGAGGGAAGACGACTCACTGGAGATTGGCTGTCGCCGAGGCGAGTGTCGCCTCGATGTCCACCACGGAGGAGGGCGTCTCTTGCTCGTCCGAAGGCGGCGCCGTGAGCATCTGTCGAATCGCTTCCACGCGCTTCTTACGGGCTTCGATGGCGGCGAGACGTTGTCGGATCTGCGCCGTGAGCTGCTCGCGACTGCAAGTGGCCACTCTCTCTCAAGACAAGGAAGACTCACCGATCGCGCTCCTCACGAATTCGCCGTTTCGCCTCCTCGCGACTCTCGCCCGGCCGCTGCTCCTCCTCCTCTTCCTCTCGCTGCTCTTCCCCTGCAGCGATGCCCGGGATCCTGTCCAAAGGCGCGAGCTCCTCCGGCACCGCCTTCTCTCCTTCGAGGAGTCTCTTCTCCTGCTTCGGACGTCTCTTCTTCTCGGCTTCTTCCCGTCGACGTCGTTCCTCTTCTCGTTCTTCTTCCTCATGGTCTCGAAGTTGAATTCCCCTTCGCAGGGCTTCCTTCCTCAGTTGTTCCAGTTGTTTCTTCTTCCTCTCGTTGCCCGCCTGCTCACTCGCCACTGCAAGACCGTCTCTTCGTGTCTCTAGGGGACACATCAATGCCGCATCATTTGCCATTGGGGACTCGAGGAGAGGATCGCCTCAGGCAACTACCCAGATTCCCCCTGCTTTTCTTTCAATTCTTTAAGAAAAGACTTCGTGATTGAAGATGAAGTTCTTAGCGAAGAAGGAGGAGGGGGGGGGGGGGTCCACAGGGGTCTGGGAAATGCAATCTCGCGGCCAATATGAAAAGGAAATGAGGACCTCGAAGACGAGCGAGCTCCACCTGCTCGAGGGCGGCGCGGGCATCTTCTTGCAGAGTCGACGAGCGCTCCTTCACCAACTCGTCCACGCGGTTCCTCTGCAACATTCATAGTTGAGAGGGAATTGTGACACGCCATCAACGAATGAATGAGAGAGGCAGAAAACGACGAACGGCCGCCACACGGCGATCGATGCCAGCCGGCTGTCGCCTCCTCGTCCCCCCCCCCCCTGCCTCGGACGCATAAAAAGGAGAGAGCCAAATTGTGTGGAGCAGACCTTCTTCTTGTGCAGATCGAGTCTCTCGAGAAGCTGCTCATTGAGGAGCGAGGCTGCGAGTGCCTGGCCCGACACCGCTCCCAATTCCTTTAATGTCCCTTCCACGTCTGTTCCTTCGTCTTCGTCGACCACTCCATCTTCAGCCTTCTTCGACAGATCATTGGCAACATCGTTGGTCGCCCTTTCATGAATCAACTGACATCGGAATTCACATTCAAGAAAAGACTCACAAGGATGTTCTGAAGAATCTCCGTGTACTGCTTCTCTTGATCGGACAAACTATCGAAGGCATCCACTAACTTGCCCATGAGTGCCTTGTCTGGCTGAACAAGAATTCATGATTGAAATCAGAAAACTCACAGTCTCTTCTTCAGAGATCTTCTTGAGAGCATCGAGAATCTTCTGTTTCTTTGTCCGAATCAAGTCGAGACTCGCCTTCACACCATTATGTCTTGTTGTCTGGAAGAGAAGTCTTCATGAAGAAGGCGACTTACAAGGTTGTCATCAGCGGAGATGGAAGTCATGCTGTGGAAGGGGCGACTGCAGACGACGGACAAATCAATCGATGCCTTGACTGTACGCGGCGGCTGGCCGAGAGCCGAATGGAAAACAGGACTCGCGGCGAGTCTCCTCCTGCCCGCCCAATAAGCCGCTAACTCCCTCTTCTCTGTCAAAACATTCGCTTTCAACGATATATTCACAGAAGAAGATTACAAGAGAACAATTTGAGAAAATGAATAGCACCCGAGAGGAAGAAGAGGTCAGGGGGGAAAGAGGAAGAGTAAAAGGGAAGGGCGGGGTGACAGGGCGGCGGCCTTGAGCCGTCCACACCCAGAAGGAGACCCGATGAGTCATTGACACCACTCAAAGTAGTTGCACTTGTCGACGGTTCCCACTTGCTTCGAACACGTCCAGAAGCGACGGCCTTTGTTCGGTCCTTCTTTCTGCACCACCTTCAACACGCTCGGCATTCCACAGCCGCAGTTCTTTCCCGGGCCCGGAGCTGCGCCGCCTGTGGCCGTGTTCGTCTGTGCACGAGCGCCTCTGCCTCTTCCAGTACGAGACCCTCTGCCTCTAGTAGACGTCGTTGTGTTCGCCTAGACTCTCCTTCTCCACCAGTTCCCTCGACTCACATTCGATCCTCGAGATCGTGGAGGAGCTGGCGGAGGACCATGTCCTCGACCTGTAGTCGCATTGTTTGTGGGAACCGTTGGACGATTTGGATTGCTGAGATACTTTTTCAAAGCCTCGCTCAATTTCTTCACCTGCAAACAATCTCTTACATAGTGGAATAAATCTTCACTTTGATCTCGGTTTCAATGAAGATTCGCCGATATTTCTCTTTTTGTTCTCGCAACACCTCGTCCTTTGTTCTCTCACCGGCACAAATTCGTTTCAGCTGGGCTTCTAGGTCCGCTCGAAGCTGGGGCTTCGACATAGAATAGCCTGAAAGATTGAGTCAACCGTAACGACTCACCCATATCGTCGTAGCCATCAACAAGGGCGAGACCGATGTAGCCAGGCAAAAAGCAACCGTCGTTGCGCACACCCACGTATCGGCGCTCCTTGATCTTTTCTACGTGCTCCGCGTGTGTCGCGTCCGTGCCGATGCCGAACTTGTCCATCAAGGCGATCAAGTCCGCTAAAACATCGAGAGGATAAAAAAGACAAGATAAAAACCTTCGTTCAACAAAGACGGAGGTGAAGTTTGTCCTTCGGTAACCTTCATCCTGTAGTCTGTCAGGATTTCACCTTGAGTATAGGCGGGCATGGTTTTGTCACTCCATCGCTCATATGGATACACCTAGAACTCTGAACAAATAAAAGATGGAAGGAACCTTGAGATAGCCCAGGTCTTGAATCTCCAGACCCGTGGCGACGAAACGTTCATTTCCAATGACAAGCTGAAGAAGGGGAAAATGCAATGGTCGAACTCACTCCAACTCTCGTCTCTTGACCTTTTGCATCTCTGGAAACGCAAGCAAGAAAGTGGCGAACAACGAGCTCGTAAAGTCTCCACTCGTTGCCTCCCAGCTGACTTCTACTCTATTATGACAGGAAGAGGTAAGAGTCTCACTTATTCGCGAATTTGAGAGGATGAATGGGAGGATGTGCCTCGTCGCTCTTCGTGCCATTACGAGGAGTCGGACCCGTGTTCATAATCTCCAGAGCGAAATCGCCCCAGTCAGTCGCAGTCGTCTGCTGTTGTACCAGTGGTGTGAGGTTGAGGGAAGCGGGGAACTTGTTAGTTTCAGTTCTAAAACAGAATCAGCATTACTAGTATCGCCACCTCGGATAGGAAATCCATCCTTGGGAATAAAGTTTTTCGGCGATCTGCATCGCCTGTTTCGCACTCATTTTCAATTTTCTGAAAGGAATTGAGAAGTGAAAGGAGTTTACCGCACGGCGAGCTTCTCGAGTTCCACAGTGTCCAATGCTACGGGTCTCCACCTCGTCTTCGGTTTTCGAGTCACGTATTCCACTTTGGCACTTCCTGCCTCCATACAATCGTCGTAGAAGACCTCAAAGAAGATGGCTCATAAACCGTACCGAGTGAACTCACGTTGACCATTTCTCTATCAAAGAGTCTATTCTGCGCCCAGGCGAAATCAACTTTCTGACCCTGTCGAGTATGTTCGACGACCAACTTCCAAAAGGGCTCAACCTTAAAATTTTCGATCTCTCGATATCTAAATAAGTTCTCAACGTGTTCAGAATAGAAATCTAAAACCTTTCGACGACGAATCCCAATGTGGGGAACTGACAGCTGCCGTAACTGACGACATCCTTCGCCTCTGGAGAGATGATATTCGAAAAATCGCGACGCAAGTGCAACGTTTGCAGACGGGTAAACGCAGCGCCTAATCACAACATAGCATAATAAACGAAAAATACTCACCAATCCTGAGATCGAGCTCAATTCTACAGTCAACAGCATCAACGATTCGTTGGTCGAGTCTTTGCAAATTCCTCATGGCTCTTTCGATGGCTGCAGGTGTGATCTCGGAGAATCTGAAAGGCTTTCACGATGAAAGCTAACCTACTTGGCTCTATAGATGTCTAGAGGAGTTCGCCGAGACTGCGTGCAGACCTTGACGATTTCGGATCCAATATGTTCTCCTTCTCGATCACAGTCTGTCCAGATCACCAAGACGTCGGACTTCTCCGCTTCTTCCCTTAAAAACTCGACTTACAAACATCTACTCACTTCAAAGTTTGAGCAATTGGTTGCATCGACTCGGGCACTCTGATGTGAATCTGAGCGTCGAAAAGAGCACCTATAGAATTGATGTCCCAATATTTGACGTCTCCTCCAAAATCCACGGAAAGCAAATGTCCTAAAGAATGAAGCAACTCAAAGCTGACGAACCAGAAACACTCGTGACGTTGATTATGCTCTCTTGACCAAGAAATTCTCGTTTCAGTTGATAAATCTTGTTATATTTGCTTCTTCCTTCTCTACGAGTACATTCTCCCCTCGACAAGATGCTCGAGACGCCCTTTGCCACATCGTTCTTCTCGGCGACGAAAAGCACTCGCCTCATGGCGAGAAACCACGATAGTCGCAGCTAAGCAGTCCATTATCATGATTCAGCCGCATGTTTAACGATATAGGAGCTTGCAATTAACAAACCAAAAATAAACCATAAGCCAAGAATTGATTTTATTAGAACAATTACACAACTTTAGCATCGTCATACAATACAGAAAGACTGAACACCCAAACAAAGTGAAACATCAGGCAGGTTGGCGATCTTCTTGAAGAATGTTCGTCTTGAGAAGCGAATCCTCATCGAGAAACTGGTTAAAGCTGAGCTGCTGTCGAGGTCCGTCGTACTCGTGGTCGTCGCCGATGACTTCCGTCTCTCCATCCACGAGAGTCGGCCACTCTTCCTCTGGAGACTCACGATAACGACCACGACGTTGTCTTGGTCCTAGGCACCAAGTCAAAAGAGGACCAAAGAGCCAACCTTTCCGCTCTCCTGGACGTATATGATTATTGACAATATGTCGATCCAGATTCCTCTTCGTTATGGATGAATAATCGCATGATGGACATCGATAAGGCTTCTCACCTAAACAAATGTCAAACTCCTGCAAAGTTTCGATACCAGTGTGCGCACGTGTGTGGACTTTGAGGGCCGACGTCGTCCTTAACCAGATAAGCAGCACGAAAAAGGTCTACCGAAAGCGCTTTTCACAGTAATCGCAGGCGAATGGCAGTTCTCCCGTGTGGATGCGATAATGAGTTGAAAAGTTGTGGCGGTAAAGAATGAGACCACAAGTTGGGCATTCCATCTTCGCCTTGTACGTGTTGTCATCCTGCTGACGTTACAACAACACAGTAAAGGCACTAACTGCGTTCGCTAATGCTCCGATGACTCCTCGACCACCGCCATACACATCGTAGACTCCGAAGTTCTCTAAAAAGATTGCATCAAAGCTTGTAAACGAACGATCATCGAGAGCCATCGACTGAACTGAGTCGCCATCTTCTTCATCGAAGACATCAGAAGTCGAGGCTTCAATTGATGGTGGCGGCAAGTCGCTTCCTTTCTCCACACTCACGACAAGTTTCAATCCTCCAGGTCCTTCGATTGTGCGTGGTTCAACCTTTTCGGGAACGAATCTAAAGCAAACCACATTCTAACGAGAACAATATTAATACCTGTAGGATCTAACTTGATCCTTTTTCTTCTCACTTTTAGGCACCACATGCAACTCGACACGCTCTAGTCGTGGTGCGGGATCCGATGCCTAAGCAAAGTAATACAAAAAGGAACAAATGAACCTTTGCAACGATGCCCGGCATTGGTCCCGGATTTGTAGCGCGAAGAGAAGGCATATCGGACAGCACAGCAAGGGCTTCATTTTCGAAGGCTTCAAGAAGACACCACTCGGAATGAAGAATGTAGTCCGCCCGTGCGTGGAACACTCTTCCGCATTCAGTGCACGAGAACTGTGCTGTTTGTTCAAAGCGTCTTGAAGTTGACGGATCTGATGAGTACATGCCAATCTTCTGCAAAAAACGATCAAATAACTCATCTCTTAACAAAGGCTAGCCAAGAAACAACGCACGCAAGAAGTGCGAACTAGCCACTGGGCGCGAAGGATGGCGCCGCGCCTCGCCAAGATCCTATTTTCCCGCTTGACCAAATTGGTTACATTGCTGCTTCTCTTGTTATCGCATCGCAACCGACGAAGTGCTAGATGTGTGACGCGAAAAAGTAAAACAATCTTTATTATGATGCATAACTTAGTGTCTCGGATATGAGAATCTTTTGGTATCACAAAGTCTTGGAAAGACCAGCAAAGATCGCAATCACAGTCTCATACAAGTATCTGCAGAAGAAGAGAATGAAACAACCGGTGTTAAAGCTAGCCTTCTAATATCAAACGCCTCTTCATATGATCTTGTTACCCGTGCCCAGACTACAATAAACTGCAGCGCCGATGATGCATTGAACGGCAGTAATGAGGAAGACGTAAGTCCAATTGTTCCCGCTCGCTTCGAGAATTTGACCGGCGACGTAGACTCCAACAAATCCAGTTATCGCTCCAAACGCGTTGAAAATTCCTAAACGATGGATGAGACGTCGACAAGGGTCAAACCGAAAACAGAGCCAGTGTGATGCGGAGCGAAATCGTGTGGGTTGACCGAGACTCCGCCGTGATGGAGACCTCGGGCAGCCATGGCGAGCGTGAAGGCAAAGAGGGCCGCCGGGAAGGTGTGCGTGAGGGGAACGAGGAAGAGGCACAGCGTGAGACCGGCCAACGACGCTCCCTGTCAAGCCTAGAAAGGAAGAAGACATTAACAAACCTCCATGAGTCGTCGAGTCAGCGTGACAGAGTATCCTTTTGTGAGTAGACGCGTGGCCATAAATGGCGCGATCATCGATGTGATCACGATTGCCAGAGATGGAACCACATTGTAGACAACTCCCTAAGACCATGTATACTAAGTGGCAGAAAACCTTCTCAGTCGGAAACTTTTCGTGGAAGAACGATGGCAGCCAGTTGAACATCATGAAATAAGCATTGCCTCCACAGTACTGAGCCACAGCGGCAGCCCTGCAGACTGGTGAAACGTCTAATTCGCCTACCAAAACCCCGGATGAGACAAGAGGACCGACCAAGGAACAGCGAGATTCGGCGAAACAATAACCTTTTCGTTAGCTTCCAGTTTGTCCTGAGTCATCCATCATTTACCAAAGAGTTATCGAACAAACCGAGCGCCGAAGAAGTTCCTCGGAGAGTGAATCGGAGACTCCCCGTCTCTGGGCAGCACGAGTCATGAGCACGTGGAAACTCCAAAGCCACACAGCGCTTGCCAATCCTGAGCCAAGTCAAGGAACTCTAGAGATCTCACCAGCAAAACGGAAGAGAGAACGCCAACCATACCAATCCAGCAACGTAGACCCGATCAATCCAGCAAGAACTGTTCTGAAGCGACGATTGTTTAGAACAGGAATCTCACTCACCCCACATGTGAACCAGCAAGACAGAAGCCGAACACACGTCCTTTGTCGTTGGAAGTGAGATGCCGAGCAACCATCGAAGCCATACAAGGCATGTGGAAACCTGTATGAAAGGTAAACGCTAGAGGATGTTCGCCTACCTTGAGCAACACCCATCAAAATGCGAACAGTTAGCAGAACAAAGAGTGGAAAGCCACAGGCATAGGCGAAATCGAAGAGTTGTGGCGTGAAGAACGTAATCAAGACCCAGACAATGGACGAAATTGGAAGGATCTTCTCTCCGCCGTGACTGTCAGCAAAACCGCCCGCAAAGACTTGCGTGACAGCATAGCCCCAGAAAAAGCAAGCGAGGATAGTTCCCTGAAGAACTCAACTCATAGAGGAAATAAAACGAACCGAATCAGTTTTATTCCAAACGTATTCCTCGCCAACTCTTGCGATAGCGATAGGAAGGGCGACTCGAGAGGCATACAGCATACATGTTCCTGTGAAGAAAACGATTGTCCATAGCCTTGTCTCAGATCTGAAGTGAATTTTTCATCCTCGGTATTCAAGCATAAAACAACATAAATAGAATAAGGACTCACTTGTTCCACAATTTCTTGCTCAGGAGCGCATCGTCGACCAAGTCGAGAGGTCTCTTGAGCATGAGCGTCCGTTTGTGACGCGTTTCCTAGCGACAGCCTCGAACTCGCAAAACACTAAAGACTGGAACGTTTTGTCAAATTCGAAATGACTAAGAAGGAAGCAATAACGAAATTAACAAAGAATTTCGCAGTAGCACGCTTTGAAAGGGAAGTTGCTATGTAACGTCAGCAGACGTGGCCCCGTCGTTGAGGCGAGAGGGAGGCTGAGCCCCCTCCCATCGAGATATACGGCGATAGGGGAAGGAAACGGGCCAGGTCTCACTCAAGGCTCGTCCATATGCGGCGGTGGATCCGAGAAAGATCAAAACGAGCGCAGTAAACAAAGAAACACGTCAACGTGGCGCGCCGGCTGGCGTCCTCGCCCCACACACACAACCTGTCTCATGCAACATCAAAACGAACGACATTTTTTTGGCGCAGAAATTTGCTCTACGGAAATGAGCGTAGATCAAAAAGAAGGTGTGCGCGTGGCGACCCCCCGACGGAAGTCTTTTCCCTAGGAATCGATGGTGTGGGAGTTGGGGGGACAAGAAGGACAATCGACTGTGCTCGACGGCCGAGGGGCGGGCCGCACACAGACACACAACGCGTGACGGGGAAGCCCCTGAGAGGCGCCATTGCAGAGATCACCCACTCCCCCTCTCCCCTCTTGCTTGTCCTCTTCACAGCTTCTTCATTCATGAGGCAACCAGAGCACTCATTTTGGTCTTTCATTGTTTTGCAAACGCTCCCCTTGAAATAAAGAGGGGCAAGGGAATGGGGCATACCCTAAGTGAAAGGTTCAAAGTTGTCAGCAATGTTGTTTTAAGAAGGACCAGCGGGATCACTTCTTGCTTCGAAGTTCAAGGAGCAATTGAGAAGGCCGAGTGGCTCGAGTGAAGAGCCACTGGCTGAAAGGAGCATAGTGTTTCTCTGAGAGAAAGCCGCTTCAGAAGAAAACAGAGATGCTCAGGGGAGAGAGAGGACATCACGTAGAAGACTGTCTTGATACTTTGAGATAGTGGGAGAACCCCTCAGAATGCGACTATTGAAACTGTGCAGAAAAGTGTCTCGAAGGGTGAGAGAAGATCTCTTTATTGAGGGGACTTCTCCTTCTTCGTCTTGATCTTCTTGCTGCTCAGCTTCTCCGAGAGACGATTCCAGCGGCCTCGCAGCCACGTCATCGGGCCCTTTTTCCTCTTGGAACTCTCCTCGGTCTTGCTGCTCGACGTCTTCGTCTGCGTCTCCACTGCCGACTTCTTCTTCTTCTTCTTTCTGCTCTCCTTCTTCGTCGAGATTGTCTTCTCCTCCGAGAGAGACTTCTTTTCTTTCTTCGAAGAAGTCTTCGTCTCTTCCGAGGAGACAGTCTTCTTCCCCTTCTTGGACTTCTTCGACTTCTTCGATGAAATCTTTTCCTTCTTCGTTCGCTTCTTCCTCTTCTGACTCATGGCGACGACCCGCTCCTTCCAAGGGTTCGTCGAAGGTGTCGCCACGTCGAAGTTCTTCCTCTTCTTCGACAACTTGGTTGACCTGCAAGGAGATGACGAGAAGCTGCGGATGTACTTGAGGGAGCTGCCGAGACGCTTCTTCCAGTACTTGGAGATCTTCTTGCTGATTCCCTTCTTCTCATCGTCGTCCTTCGTCTCCTTCTCTTGACGCTTCTTCTCCGCCTCCTCGGTCTTCTTGTGGAGTCGCCGCTGTCGTGACTGTTCATTGTCGGCTCGGAGGTGGAGACGGATGAGAACTGCGTCCACGGGCGACTCTTTCGACTGGAGGCGCAGCTCGTGGCGAGGTGCCGGGTTGCCCGCGTAGAGTCCCACCAATAGAGGAACACGGTTACTAAGAACTTCTCAAGAGAAAGGGAAAGAGACATTTTGTCGACGAGAAGGAAGAGGAAGGGCGAGTCGAAGCGAGCCTCGAAGACGGCGACCGACTTGTCCAGACGAGGCCATGGATCGGGCACGGCGCCCACATGCTGGTTGTGGGTCTGCATCTTCTATTCTTGTGGGAGGAGGGCGAGACCTTTCGGGCCTCGGGCCGACGGAAGCCCACTCCGCGGGAAGTGAGCGAGAGACGTGACCAGTGGTAGAAGCGAGAGAGGGCCACGTCGTCCGTCCAACGACAGTCGTCGTCCACGAGGAGTTGCCAGGAACGCCACTCACTGCAGTCTCCTTACACCTGCCCTTGAGACTTACTCGAGGACGTCGCGAGGAGAGGAGAGAAACTCCATTTCGGGGAAGAGAACTCGACGTTCCTGACACTCTATTTCTTCTTAGAATGAAATCACTTTGGTCTCGCAAGAGACGAGCTTGTCAAGAAGAAGGCGAAGAGCGGCGCCGTCGAGCTCGTCGCGCAGCGAGTGGAGACCGCCGAGAAAGGAGGGACGGAGGACGACGAGACTCGGCTTGAAGTCGTCGCGTGGCGAGTCCAACTCCCACATCCACGCCTGAGAGAGTTCTCTTCGAGACTCCTTCACCTCGTAGTTGGCGAAGCTGAGACGAGCACACGGGGCACGCACACCGAAGAAGGCGTGCAATTGGCGGACGCAGAAGTTGGCTGCGAAAGGCGCACGATGTGCGGGAGTCGTCTGCTTGTGGTAGAGGGGAATGGAAGAAGGGATACTTGGCCCTTCCAGGGGACGGCGAGAGTGCCGCCTGCAACGAGGCTCACTCCTGGCGGGTCGAGTGAAGGCGAGGGCGAAGCTTTCGCTTTCTCTCCAACGAAGTCGCCCATTCGATCCTCGAGTTCCACTGTGGGAGAGGAGAAGACAGACTGAAGACTCTTCTTCTTCTTCTTCCTCTCTTCAAGGATAAACCGTCGGGCCGAAGAAGCTCTCGCAGTTCTTGATGAAATCCACGGTGAGTTGGTCCTTTGCCGAGAAGAGCTGAAGAAGGGAATCGAGAGAGAGAAGGGGACACACTGTATGTTGAATGATGAAGGAATGTTCTCCGAGCAAATCGCTCCAAGCTCGACAGAGCTCAACCACGCGACGCACACCTTCAAGGAGTGGAGGAAGAGATATGGAGAAGCACCTTGATCGTCATCGCGGGAGACGTCGCAGAACTGGGCGAGGCGTTTCTGTTGCTTCTTGTTCGAGTGCTCGAAGAGGTAGAAGAAGCCGGGCAACGCCGCGGCTGGCGAAGCAGCGAGAGTCTGCGACGGCGACGCGGCGAGACCGTCGCGGATGCAGATGCATGTGAAGCTGGCACTCCTTCGAGAGAAGGGAGGACACACTCATAAAGGAGTTGGAGATCGCAATGGGCTGGCAGTCGATCCTTCTTCTTGTCACGTCGAAAGGGACGACTGAGGGTGCGACCCCAACGGTCGAAGCGAGCCCGCATAGTCTGTTCCATTGAAAGGAGAGAGGCGAGGGAGGAGCACCTGGACGAAGCGAGGCATCCGAGGGACACTCCGACCGAGTGAGGTCGATGGCCAGTAAAGAATGTGTCCCTTCTGCATCCCCCAAAGCAGTGCAAATTTCTTTGAACCCGCATCTTGCATCTCCCTTCTTCCCCCTTCTCTCTCCCTTTTTCTCCCAGAGTGAGAGCAAAGGCCAGGCAGCAGGTTTGCAGAGCGAAGGAAAAGGGACGAGGCAGCACGTGGCTCTCTTCTCCCGCTCTTCGGTCACTAAGAGTGTCACCCGAGATAGCGTTCGCACGTAGAACATTCACTCATGCCAAATGAACACTTATGAGCATTTCCACTACACGGAAGAG
The DNA here is from genome assembly GCA_034700245.1 of Poikilolaimus oxycercus. NCBI lineage: Eukaryota > Metazoa > Nematoda > Chromadorea > Rhabditida > Rhabditidae > Poikilolaimus > Poikilolaimus oxycercus. Next base: position 43,521 of record JAQIXL010000009.1, read on the forward strand.
GAAGAGCCAATGTAATCCGTATGGGGGCTTGTCCCCTTCGTGGTATCCGGCTTCTGTTGGCAGAGGAGGCTGAGAGTGCATTCGAGGGGGGTGGGGCCTCGTGCTCGCCTTGCAGCTACGTGCGTCGCTGCACAGGCACGTTCTTGAGTGTCGCTGTCCACGTGGGCCGCTTGCTCAGGCCGCGCCCGCTAACAGCTACCGTATCCCATTATCGTGCAAATCTCATCTTGATGTTTTAGAAGGAAATGAGTAGTGTTCGTCTTCTTCGCTTCCTCCAGCGTCCCTCATGTAAGGGATTTCTGAAAGGAGAGGTGTGCAGATCGAACTCTCGTCCGCAAGGACCACCATCTTCCGACGAACCCTGGACCACCCTGCAATCTTAACTACGCTCCAATTCCGCATCAGCCTTACAAGCCCGTCTATAATGAGCTCCAACGCAAGTTCAACGTGTATCTGGGGGTGTCGGTGACGATGCTGGTTGCTAGCCTCGCCCTCGTGAGTTGTCCCTTTGCCCCTTTGAATGCTTGCAGGCCGTGAAGACGGATCTTTTCGCTGCGTCGGCCCTCTTCCCACCACAGAGCTGGTATGATCGTCACAAGAACTGAGGTGTCCTCGCGTGATGGGCGGAGTGGCAGAGCGATAAAGTTGCAATGTTGGACACTCTCCCTCGTGATTACATGTATGTTTTGCACCATAGAAACAGAATCTGAATGATGAGCAATGTAACTAGAGGACTGGCAGAGACACTCAGTGTCACGAAGGGGAAGAAGCCGAGAGAAGGGAATATTACAGTGAGAGGGAAGAGTTCATGTCAGATCCTTTACAAATACACAACAACAACAACCACAACAACTCGTGCATATTCTGGCAATGTTGGACTCGACAGAGGGCGGCGCCTTTCGATCAGCGCTTCTTTGTTCTGGCACTACGCCTTTGCGGCTGTGGAGGCTCTTCCTTCTTCTGTGAGCTTTTAGCACCCGTCGACCTCGAACTCGACTTCACCGAATTCTTCTTTGGCGTGTCCGCTGCGGACTTCGTTGACGGCTTTTGGGGAGGTGTTTCTTCCTTCTTCGTACTGGAGGCTGTTCTCCGACTCGATCTCGAACTCAAATTAAGAGCATGAACAAAAAGAAACTCTAACGATGTTGCGCTCTCCTTAGACGTGTCAGCTCTTCGTCTTTTCGACGTCGGTTCAGCTTCTTCCTTCTCTTCTCCTTCTTCGTCTTCAGTAGTCCCCAGTTTCGAGTGATTTTTCAAATCGCCGTTAGGCTGTGATCGAAGATTCCTCTTGCTAGAAGGTTCTTTCTTTAGTGCGACGTCATTTGGCCTTGCAGGAGTTGAAACTGGTGGCTCAGCACGCGAACGACTGGCGGAGCCCTAGCGAAAAAGATACACTTATCACTGCATCTCTTACTTTGACCGGTGAAAGAATCGCCTTCGTTGGAGAGTCCTTCTTTGCCACCAGATCTTCTGGTCTTGCCGGAGTTGACGTCGGTGGACCAGCGCGCGAACGAGTAGCCGAACCCTGTAATGTATGCATGAATTCGAAATGTATCGTACTTTGATCGGCGAGAGACTTATCTTCGGCAAGTTCTTGTGCACTCGTTGCTTAGTAGATGTAGTTGGCTGTAAACGAAATTGAAGAAAGGAACGCCAACTCCACCTTGATGTGATCATCATCCGCCTCGTCTTCCTCGCCGTCTTCAATGTCGCTCGGTTCAGATTCACTCTTCTTCTTCCTCTTTGTCCTTGGTCGTCGTGTCGTATTTCGCGTGCTAGCTGCGCCCAGCGAGGATTCGTCACTCGTGCCGTTCACAGTCACTTCCTTATTGCCCTTCCTAGATGACAAGGTAGGAACCGAAGGAGAGATGTACCCATTCGTCTTCACTACATCATAGTTCTTAGGCTCCGCGGGTGGTCGGCCATTTCTCCCTTTTTCATCGTCGATTATCTCTCTTGGAAGTGAGTACTAAATCAATTGCATATAAACGAAATTAGCTTGTACTTACGCTAATCTTTTTCTGCATCTTTACGAAGAATTTCTTCGAGAGAATGACTTTCTTCACACTTTCCTTCATTTGAGTCTTCAGGCGCGTCCAAATCATGAGAATTCCAGCCTCTGACATAGCGTACAATTTCTAGAAATAATAAACGAATAAATCGAGAAATGAAGAGCCAAACCCTGTTTTGCTCCACACTTTCGCTTTTTCCTTCCTGTGTTGTGGCATCTCGATAAGACAGAACATCACGGAAGACGTTGACAATAAAGGGAAAGTCGGCCAAGGATTTGTTGTTCACATATCCTTCCAGCACAATCCACAAGCACCTGAGACATTGTCAAGTAGTTTTAATCTCACTCTTGAAGAAGCGCAATGCTGGTCAGATCTGTGGAGCTTTTGAAGACCGACTGGTGAGCTAGCAAATAGACTGTGTATGCAACTGCATACTCTGGCAGCTTGTACGGATATTGCTCTACATTTCATTGACACTCACAGAATGAAGATCAAACCTGGAGTGATCTGCTTGTCCTTTAAGATGTTCCACCTTCGAACAAAGGTCGAATCAACATGATTTCGGACATTTGTCCGAAAGCTAGAGGTTGAATTAATAAAGAAGAAACCAGAAGCTTACATCTTCTCCTCCTCCTTATCGACTCCACGCACAAGTCCAGCCAGGGCGTAAAGAGCAACAAACTCAACATTCAAGCGAAGCCTTTGAAGACCTTTGTGAAGATGAGCGATAAAGTGGCTCCTCACAACATGAAACTCATCCTTAAAATGTTTCAACATAAAAAAAAAACTACAAGTGAAAATCATACGTGGACGAGTTTTCCCAAAATGACAAATTGCTTCGCTTGAAGAAGATTCACATATCGATGATTGTACAAGACTTTCAGCAGATTGCTGCCGGCATTTGCGCGTAGCAAGGCTTTCTCGTTCTCACTAGAACAAGAAATTAGAACAAAGGCTCGATTACCTGGCTGGAGAACGAAGCACATCTCCGCCGTTCTTGATAAATTCGACAAAAAGATTGATAACTTTCGAGCATAGCGCAGCCTCTTCATCCACACCTTCGGCGAGAGCTGTGAGGTAACGTGAAAGGAATTTCATGCCAGCCAACTAAATCCTCAAGGTCAGAAAAATGTCATTTCGTACCTTGCTCCGCATCATTGGTGTCTTGGGAAGAGTTCCGAGAACAAGATCCGCATCTCTGATGTCAACTTCGGCGACATCCGTGTCAACGCGATCGCAGAGAACAATTTCCTTCACAACCACATTGACAAATGTGTCTCGTAGTTCCTCGACCAAATCTTGAGGATAGCAAAGCACGGATGTGCTCAATGTCGTGAGCGCCACTGCACAAAGTGGATCATCTATCGATAAGTGTGCGCTTACAGCCTTCAAATAAAACGCATTTGCACAAAAACAAGACTCACCTGGATGATTTCACGCAAAGGTTCAAGAGCTAGTTCGCGTCCTTTTAAACGGCAGATTAATCTAACCGCCAGCTTTGCTACTCGGAGACCCTTTCCTGGCTGACTGCCCGCATCGCCTTTGGCCGCCTTTATAGCCACATCAAGCGCTCTCGAAAACCAAGGTCGAGACTGTCCACGAGTGTCTTCAACCATCGCCACGGCGGAAATCACGACGAAACCGGCCTCCACTGCGCAAATTAGACATTTCGAGAAGCATACCAGCTCGAATATCGTCCGACTCCATCATGTCGATGGTCAGATCGATTGTTTCTGCTTGAGTGAAGCAATGCGGATAATGCTCGGCCATGACCTACGAAGTGATTGAAAGAGAGCAAGAAAGCACCTTCCACACATGCAGGACGCGTGTGAGATTATCGCGTGCCAACCGGTCGAAACAGTCCGCACTCCTTCTTAATTCGACGACTTTGAGCGTGAGTGCATTGGCAGCGGCTGGGTCGATGAGGAGCGGGGCGTAGCGACTGACAACGTTCTTCACCACTTCCTGATGCTCCGAGGACAGACTTCCTTCTGCTCTTCGCAAGATTTCCAGCTAAAATATGCGTTAGAACTACGATTTAAACTTACCACATGGCTTTCGACTTTAGATGTCTCCAACGGATTAGTTAGTGACAACATTTCATCTAGCAAACGCATGCTCATCTTGTCCGTAGCCAAAAGATTTGACCAGCTTTTCAGTGCTTCTTTGGCCTGAGAAAGTCTTAATTTGAAGAGAAAAAAATACTTTTGTCGGATCGGGATGAGTTTCGGCAAGCCGCGCAATTCGGAGCTCAACTTGCCGTTTAGCCTCCTCCACCTTCCTAGTCGGCTCTTCCTCCTCTACTGAAGCCACTTTGATCAATTCGGAGAGTTCACGAAGAGTTTTGCGTACAGCCATTCCTCTCGTTTGAATATCAGCAAAGCTTCTACAATTATTATACACCATCACAAGTCAGATAAACGAGTATACTTGGCTGCCAACGAGTCGATCGCTTCGAAGACTGTTACAAGCACGTCCATTCTCTTTTTGGCTTCCAATTTGTACTGAATCATTGATGAGACGACGAGCTTTTCCAGAATTAGTCTAGAAAAATAGTAAACTACGAGAACGACAAACCGGTCCTCAGGAGAGCTGGTACGGTAAAAATGCAGAATTCTCGTGCAGATTCGTGAGATGGACGCCTTGTCGGAGGCAGTGAAATGGTCATCTGCGTGCACTCGAGCGTGAAGGCTCAAGAGGTTGCGAGCAGCATCTTGGCGAACGCGCGGCTAAGAAAAAAAAATCACTTCGAGCTTCGAGCAAACCTTCTTGTCAAATATTCGTTCCGCACACGCATTGATCAAATCATCGGGAACAGCTTCGAGCTTCTTCTTTGCAGTCTCGACGATGCTCCTCACCGCCGCCAGTCGCACCGACTCGTCACTATCACGCGTTCTTTCCACAAGCACTCCACAGAGTTCTCTTCTCATCTGAGGCTGATTCAATAAGATGTTCATCGCTTGCTTCACACATTGGATGCGAATATTAGCAACAACGTCTCGAAATCTAGAACAATAACAAAACACTTAAATACGTTTGCGTAACGTGCCTTTTCAGGAATTCTTCCCAAACCGTCGGCATATCGTCAGCAAGAGTAGATCGATCAGCGGAAATCAACTGCCCAATAAGGTGCGTCGCTTTTGCCCTATCCTCTTCGTTGACAGACTTAAGAAGAATGAAAAAGTTCATTCCTTACGTTTAGACGTTCCGCAATCTGCGGCAGGTTAGGGTAGACAAGTTCATGGGCAATCTCATGAAGCTCGTAGACGATCTCGTACAACTTGGTTCTTCCAGTCAGTTCGCAGTCCGGAAGTGCCCCGGTCATCAGTGCTTGCGTAAGAAACTAACAAACAAGTTTCAAGTGAAGACTGAATACAGACCGGTTGTATGCTCGGCTCGAGAGACGTTTGACTTGTTTGAATTATCGCACGCGCCATGTTGTATGATTCCTTGTTGTTCAGCTTAAATGGGATCAATATGAAGGGAAATGTCAAGAACGCTTACCTTTTGAGGATTCACAATGAAGAAGAATAAGGCATCAAGTACGGAGTTAGACACTTGAGGAACTGCTTGTAAGAGCTTCGTTGCAATACCGATCAAGTTGTTCGCCACCTACAAAGGATGAAATAGCGCAATTCGACACCTTGTCTCTCTGTTCGTTGAGGGCAATAGCCGCACTTGGGTCACCGTCCACAGGCAACGGCGTTCTCTCCTTGGCTGTTTCGAGCGCTGTCTTAATGAAAGCCCGAATTACAACATTCGGTTCGTCCTCGGGAAGTTCCAGGCAAAGATTGAGAGATTCAACAACATACAAATTCTAAGAACAAAAATGTTAAAAAAAACAACGACAATTACCTCGAGTAGATAGAAGTAGCGTCGAAACAAAGGATCATTTGGTTGACTGAGGCCTTTCAAATTTCGGATCAAGAAGAGAAGCACTTCCTAAAAGCAATGCATATGACTAGCAAGCATAATATCTCTCACTCGAAGTCGAACATGATCTCCGGAAGGGGTGTTCGGCGCAAAAACTCGGAAGATGTCAGCCAATGAACAAGCTAGCAATATGGCCACCTAGCAGTTTGATATTTAGTTAGAAAGTAGTCAACCTCCGCACAGTTGTTGTCGAGAAAGGCACGATCACTCAAATGCTCGAAGAGGGACGCGAATCTATTAGGCTCCTGTACGTCCTCGTTACTCTGAGAGTTGTGAAGCGCTTCGGCAACCGGCTAAACGTGAATCATTTTGAAGAGTAAAGATGGAACAACCTTGAGAAGACGAATGAGGACATTGCTGCTACTCGACGGATCGACCGGCCCGCATCCATGCGGGTACTCCACTGTTCCGCGCGCCATCGCATCGAGCGCAGAAAAACCTTCGTTTGACGATGTTTGAAACAATTCTGAAAAGAAATGCTTGATAAAACGATCGATTTCGAACTCGAAAGAAAAATCCGCGCATCTAGCCTTTAAAAAAGTTGCAAAGACATGAAAGCATTCGAGAAGTGAGCCGGAGTGAGCAAAGAAAGCAGGTCATTGACGAAAGCGGCGTTGAAGAGAGAATTCGGATTTGGGGGGAGACTCCCGATCGGCGGACGCGCGCGCTGTTGCGGATACGGAAAGTGGCGCTACGGAATATTGCTTTGCATGGCGGTTCACCCGCGCAATCTGGATGACGTTTACCTGACGTTTGAAACTTCAAGTCCTCTACTAACATGCATTTCTTTCAGAATCCTATGTATATAGTCAGAAGGCTAATCTTCCTTCTACTAATCGCTATTCAAGGCTATTTGAGTGATTCCCTTGAAGAGAGAGGTAAGTCGTCTCTAATAAAAAATGTATATTCTTTGCAGGTCCCCCATATGTCTTAGTGTCGGAGAATGGACGTTCATTGGCTGAACCCGAATTCTGCACACGGATGCGGCGAAGCCCCGATGCAGATGAACTAAAGGGCGATGACTTCGAGAACCTTTACAAGCTGCCGACGGACGTCGAAGTGGCGAATAACGCAGTGCGCCGTTTTCATTCAAAGAATTCGGCTTTAGAGTGAGACGGATCTACAGTACTACTCCATGAGCGTCCTCTCGAATCGTCCCGAGGAAGTGAAGAAGTATTGGGTGGACATCGAGGAACTCCTCAAGAACACAAGTGTTCACGGCAACATCAGCCATCCTCATCTCTCGAAGAACTATCGACGTGCTGTGGTCTCTCATCTCTTCCAGAAAGAAGTTTCTAGGCGGCCAAGTTGAGTTTCGAGTTCCCCTTCTACGGCCATCGAATGACCAATCTGACCATCGCCACTGGAGGTGAGTGACCGAGACTGTCAATCAATTCAAGTTGCAGGCTTCTGCTACATCGGGGATCAGTCTCATTCCTGGTAAGTGATTGAATCAAGAAGACAAGATGTCCTCAATCAGGCTAGCTGCTACTCAATACATTGCTCCTTTGATGGCCAACTTCGACACGCATCTCGACGTGAGTTCTTCAAGAGGAGAAGAGACTTCTCAGGGCTCGAACATCCTCTTCGCCGACGATGGCTCTCGCTTCATCATCGAATGGCGTCGAGTTCAACTGCGGGAGCAGAAACACGAAGGCTCCTTCACCTTCCAGGCCATTCTACACAAGGTCGCGTTCTCTTCTCTTCTTCAACTCCTACTAGAATGGAGATATTCATTTCATCTACAAAGAGGTTCCTCTGCCCGTCGCGAATATCAGCGACGCTCATCATCCCTGCAAACTCGGCATCTCGGACGCCTACCTTCTTCATCACTCGACCCTCGGCCATGTCGGCACTCGTCTGTCCCTTCATTCCTTCATGCTGTTCGTGTCTTTCAGTGGACGCAGTGGTGGCCGTGACGAAGCGTGTCATCTACGAGTACCATCGAGTGGAGATCCCCGCCGAGAGCGTCGTCTCCAACACCGTCGTCATCTTGACCGCTCAGCAGAGTAAGCCTTCTTCCCCTCTCAGTCTTCTTCTTCTTCTTCTTCTTCAGCCTGCATCTTCTTCCAAACCTGCGAGGAATGTTCGAATGCCTTGCTCAAGCACTTCAATTGTTCTTGGTGTCACGCGGCTCGCAAGCACAATGGTCCCTTCTGCTCCGACCAGTATGGGTGAGTGAAGGGTGAGTGAGAAGAGGAGAGTGAAGGTTGAACCGTCGCCGACAGCACTGGATCGAGAACAACTGTCGGGACAAGAGCAAGCACACCTATTGCTCCGAGGACTCCTATCTCGAGGTTGATGAAGACGACGACGATGACGACGAGTGAGTCTCCTTACGCACTCCTCCATCTTCTCAGGAAGTCGGACTTCCTCCAAGGCCGTCGTCTGTCGGTCGAGATGGCGGAGGCGATGCCAGGAGCCCCGAGGAGCAGTGGCTTCGCTGTGCTCGCCCTCGTGCTCGCCGCTGCCTTGACTCTCGTCGGTTGGGTGGCGTACGCCTACTACAACCCGCACACGACAAGTGGGCAAATGCTCATCAAGGTCTGCTTCTTCTTCCTCTGAGAGAGCTTTGCAGTATCGTCCATCGCGATGGCACGTGCCGAACAGCCACGTGAGATACAGCGCCTCGGTGCACATGTGAAGGCGGCGGGTCTTCTTCTTTCTCTTCTCTCTTCTCCCTTCTCTCCCTTCCCTTGCTCAGCCTTGAAGGCAAAGACTTCTTCACCCACAGCGAATCTCGACCATTTCGTGTAAGAAATGCATGCATGATTGAACGATAGCGTGCTTCACCTTCTTGTCTCCTTGCTTCCCTCCTCGAGCTTTACCCCCTTGCTACACTCGGTCTTCCTCGCTTCTCCTCAGAGGAGCTTCCAATGCTCTGAATACATGAGAGTTCGCGGCTTCTTCTTCACTCGAAGAGGGATGGGGCGGGGATGGAAAGACAAGAAGATGAAAGAGAAGGAGACACCGAGGACGCAACCCGTTCTCAAGCACAGAAGCTCTCTACCGGGCGCCGACCACGCGACGAGCGCGAGTGGCGGCGACGGCGGCTATTGTGGAACTCGTCACGCCGAGTTCCACCACTTCCTCTCACTAGCTCACACTAAGAGACACTAAGAAGGCGTCAGCAGAAGTTGCACGTCTTGGCACAGAGCTGGCGCATCATCGTCTGGATGGCGGGCGCCGTGCAACGATCCGCCGTCCACCAACACACTCTGAAGACTCTCTCTTCAAGGCTCAGTTCTCACGTGATTCGATCCTCGCAGCCCGCTCGTGCCCGTGGTGGCAGCTCGTTGTCCTCCGCCTCGCGCATTTCCTTCAGAAAAGAGGAGCCGATGATCCGCCGTCGATCCCAGTCCTTCGAGGGAACATACAAAGAAGAACTCTGGAGGGTGATGAAGAGAGGAAAGGAACGAACCTGGGCACGGGCATAAGGCGCTGGAATGTCGGTCTGTGGACAGTTGTACATGCGATTGATCTTGGCGAGATCGATCTCGGACAGGTCCTTCGCATTGCCGATCGTCGACGCATAGCCTGCGAGTTTCCCCGTCGAGAGAGAGAGAGAAGACAAGAAAACCTTTCTTTTTCGGCAACATGGTGGGGAAGCCGTTCTTGCTGAAGGCGAGACTGTCGTAGTGGAGAATGGATCTAGACTTTCCTCTCTTCCCTCACTCCTTCTCACTTATAATCATAGCTCTGTCCATAGTAAGAAGTCTTGCTCAGATCCACCTTGCCGAATTGATCCAAGGCGGCTAAAGGAGATTGAATGGGAAGAAGAGACTCCTCACCTCGATCGATGTTCTGCCAGATGATGTCGATGAAGTTGTCTCGATCCCATCTTTCTGAAGAATGAAGAGAGAGAAGGAAGGAGACCATGTTCGTGATAGAATCCGATGACATGCATCATCTCGTGGACGATGGTCGCGTACTCGAGACAGCCGTTGTCGAGGGAGAGCACTTGCACCCCCGAAGTACGGCCCACCTCAGAGAAGCAGCCATCGACCTTGCCCACGAAGAGGTAGTCCGTCTCTCCAGGAGAACGTGGCACAAAGCGAAGGCACGTGGAATCGTGGTACTGGAAAGTGGTTGAGCAGGAGAAAAAGAAACCTTTTTGACAGCCCGTGCGAGGAGGGCTCTCTCATGGGGAGAATAGTGAGGGGAAATGGCATAGGGAATGCGACCTCCGGGCCAGAGCTTCGCAGCGCGACTCACGCCGTTCCTCTTGTGCCTCGACCTCTCAGTCCAAGGACCACGAATGTCGCTTCTTTCCCCGTTGATCACCTCGACAGGGACGTGATCGCGAAGAAGCTCCTCTGAGACGAGATCTCTCTCCTTCTCCCCTCCCACTCACCCTTCGGGATCTTCTCCGCGTTGAGGAAGTCATCCTCGCTGAGGGCGACGGTTGCCGGACCATAAGCCGTCGTTACTCCTGAAGACTGGATGGAGGGAGGACAAGACCTGCGAGTAGGAGGAAGGGGACGACTCGGTGCATCCCATCCAGACGCCTGCAACTCGCGGCTCCAGTTCGTGGGACGACGACGAGAAGCGCAAGTGGACGAGAGGGGGAGGGGATGCCCCGCGGGCAGGGAGCGCGCTCAGCTGAGGAGGCGCTTGTGGAGGGAGCTCTTGGAGGAGAAGGAGGAGATGGCAACGAGCGCCGTCCTCGGGGTCGCCCTTCCCCTTCCTCGAGGATGCGGCCTTCGCGTGAATCCACGAAGACCGGTTCGGAAGTGTGTTTTTTAGATCCTGACCAGAGGCGGACTAAGGACTAGCGGCTAGTGGAGACACGAACATGCTGGAAGAGAAGAAGACTGAGTGCTGAGGGCGATGAGAGGTCGAGGAGGGGCGAGGAGCCAGACCGGAGGGGCAGCGGGGGGCCATGCAGCCATCTCAAGCCTCTCAGTCGCCATTCAACGTTATTTACACTCGAAGAGAACAAGAGAAAACAAATAGGAGCGTCCATGAGCGGCGATCTTCTTGCAGAAGAGGCGCGAGAGAGGGGAAAGGGGAAGGGAGTAGCCAAGGAGGAGGTGAGTGAGTGGGCACTGCGTGGAGTGCTTGAACGGGTTCCCCGAGGGGCTCCAGGAGCAGCGCGGTCGCACGAGCGAGCCGGGGTTGCAATTGCACTCGAGGGCCAAGGGCGAGAGGTGACACGAAGAACCTCTTCACTTGTTCTCTCACTCGACGCCGCTCTCCCACCTCAAAGAAGTCATCGCAACTCTTTATTCTCTCGTCTCTCCAAGAGCGAAATCCGAGCAGCGCCCGTTCAGAGCTTGTTCACGACGTCTCCCACGACAGCGATTGTCTCGATCTCCACTAGACCCTGCTTCGGCAACACCGCCACCTGCCATTCTCCGTCAAAGAAGAGAAGCTCCTTCTCACTTGGTAGGCCGCTCGAGCGGGGTAGTTCTCGGTGAAGTACTGCTTGTAAATATCGTTCACAGTAGCGAAGTCGCCAATGTCGGCCAGAAGAACGGTCGTTTTGACCACTTTGCTGTAGTCCGTGCCGGCCGCTTTCAGCACCTCTCCGATGTTCTTCAGAGCCTGATGGGTCTGATCCTTGATGCCTTTCGCAAGTTCGCCCGTCTCAGGAACGATACCCAGCTGGCCCGAAAGGTAGACGGTCTTGTCCACAAGAACAGCTTGGCTAAGGGACAATTGAAGAAGACGAAAAAAGACCTGTACGGACCAATAGCAGCGGGCGCCTTGTCCGACTGAACAATCTTCCTCACGATAGAGGCCATCTTCTCGACGCTTCGCTTCCTGCAAAATATTACCTTAGATGAGAGGAGGAAGAGCAGAGCGGGGACCGAGGCTCGTCGACGCGGCGTCTTTTGGGGAAACTCGGCATGGCGGCGCCCTAAAATGCCGCCGCTCAGCGCGCCGTACAGGGGAGAACGCGAGACCGCGCAGCACGCGATAGACCCTCTCAGCCGACCACTTACATCTTCGCAAAAGACGGGCACCGACAAGTCCTCCTCTAAAAAGAGAATCATAGAGTTCAATCAAAACATAGAAATACGACGATGGAACCATTCTTCCCCTATACATTACATCTCCCAATGGAACTTTACAATCCAAATTTCCAGCAAAAGTATCAAGTGATACCAAATAGCGAGATCGACAACCACGAGAGCCTTCCCAACCATGTCAATGCAACAGAGACTTCAACGCTCATGAAAAACGCTTTCCAGACGACCCTCCCTTAGCTCGTAAAAGTGCCTTGCACGACCGTCTCCTTCATGTACCGCGCAGGTCGAGTTTACATTTGCTCGTTAACCAGAAGAGAACCACTTTCTTGCCAAACAACGAGTCGAGGCGCTCCGATTAAGGTGCGAACAACTCAACATTTTATAAGAAAGAAAGTTTGTTTCAGTAAGCCGGAGTGGGGGCGACGGCCGACGGCGGCGGGACTCCATATTCCTTCTTCTCCTGAGTGTGCACAGAGTGAGGCTCCGTCGGGTTCGGCTCGTCCTTTGGCTCCTGAAAAGTGCGTGATAATATTTCATCCAATTGAAAGCATCAAGCAAAAACTAACCGAAATGTGAATCTGATCGGGCAGAGCAAACTTGGGTCCCATCTGTCCACGAGGGTCGTGGGGGAGCATGATCTTCACCTTGATACCGAGCACTCCTAAAAATTCACTTTCGCGCCGTTCATATGCAACATACCCTGTCGAAGCTGGACGTGTCGGACAGCCTGCTGGACGTAGTCATTCACCGGCTGACCCGAGTGGATCATGAGTCCGTCGACGAACTTCATCGACTTGGCACGCTGTCCGCGGAGCTTTCCGGAAACGATCACCTGGAAACAAAGGTAACCATATTAGTCAACGAGGTGTTTGAGGCTCAACTTAGGCATGAATCACTGGATCAATTCAAGACAATTTGTGAATCAAAACGGATCGCAAACATGTTTGTGTAAGTAACCAGTGCGAAATTTTTCTTGAAAAGGCATACCTCGCAGCCCTGGGCCTGAGACTCCATGATGTAGCGGAGAACGCCATAGCAAGCACGACGGACGGGAAGACTTCCAATGAGCTTGTAGCGAAGAGACTCGCACTGGGCGACGGCGCAAAGACCACGGTTCGACACCTTCTCGGCATAAAGCTAAACATGGTGAGAATAGTTTTGGGATGAAATTGTTACCTCGACGGTGCCTTCATCGAATCCGAAACGCTTCTGCACCACAGACGTGAGCTCCTTGATGCGACGTCCACGCTCACCAAGCACATTCTGGGTGCGAGTGGCGAGGATGACAATTTCAGCGCGCTGAGGAGTGCGACGAACCTGAAGGAATGAAACATCAACCAGTGTCACTGTGAACGGAAAAAGGCAACAGAAATTAGACAAACCTCTACACCGGAGTATCCATCCTCAGCGAGCTCCCTCATGAGGAAGTTGTTGAGCTCGGCCTTGAAGATTCCATCGACGACGGCCTTCTTCTTCTTCGTCACTTGCGTGTTCTGCGACATCTTGTTTCCCAAGAGCTCACTGCAAAGAGGCGTTCTAATTCTCATGAATCATCAATTTCTTCTTCATATGACTGACAAAAGTACACGCAAGCGCGCTTCCTCACAACTACAAACAAGAAACAAATTAAAACCACTACTCCTAAGTAGTTGAAAAGATGCATAAAAATGGAATGTGGAAGGAAGATGCGGTTTGAACAGCGAAGACAAGGACAAATGATAGTCAGCCTAAAATTTCATACCGCGGGAAAAACTTCGTTGTAGGACCTTGCGATGGCGTTTAAATATTTTTGCGCGCGCAAATTCTCTTGGCAGCGGTTTTCTTCAAGTTCCTCGAGAACGTTGCAATTTATCAAAGCGGTTTCCTCAAATGAACTTCAGAAATGCGTCTTTGGAGAGCTCTTCTTGTATGATTCAACGCAAAATAAGCAGCGAATGTGTACAGAACAACTAAAACGGGGCAGAAGAAATGTGCATTCTTTTCTCTCTAAACAAAATTTCTCGTCTCTTAACGATGACGCAGAGGAGAGTTCTTTCATGCTGAGGCCTTCCCATGTTTCCCTTTTCCGCAGAGTCAGCACTTCTCTCTATATCTTTATTGTGTCTGGATAAGATAAGGACTTTTCTGACCAATAGGCTGTTTTTGGTTCTCTCTTATCAAACCCTCAACTTTCTTTAGTATCCTTGTGGTTGTCCACTTGAGTAGAACTTGATGTGCGTGAGCGATTTGAAGCCACCCACTGTTTTTGGAATTCATCCAAAAGATTCATATTCTTTTCCAATCGTTGAGCCTCTTCCTTTCATCCCCGAAGGGGACGAGTCCCACTTAACAAAGGAGTCGCCCTTCAAATGCTGCCTTCCCTTGCAGTCCATTTGCAAAATTATCGTGCGCAGACTGCGTAAATCTCCCTTGACAAAATGTTCGCTCAAGGTTCGCCGTTTGTATTAACCGTACCATGGTCGATAATGGATTCGTTTTAGGGTCGATCAAAGACCGAGTTCTTTGCACGTTCGGACGAAGTGAAAGTCGTCGATCGCACAAACATGAGTCTAGGTGAGTTGTTTACTTGGGAATACAGATTCAACGGTTTAGGTCCTTCAAATCCGGAGGTTCGGCGAGCGGCTAAGGAGTTCGTCACCTTTCTGAACAAGGCGGTGACACCGTATCACGGTACGCAGTTGTGCTCAATATTTATTTCCAGCTGTCCATGAGGTGAAGAATGAGCTACTCTCTGCCGGATTTACGGAACTTCCGGAGGCAGCTCATTGGGATATTCAGCCGAGTCGGAAATACTTCGTCACCAAGTAATCCAGAGCTTTGTCGATAGTTTTTTTGTTAGGAATCGGTCAGCGATTGTGGCTTTCGCCGTTGGCGGTCAATATCGCCCTGGAAATGGGTTTTCCATTGTTGTTGGACACACGGATAGTCCCTGCCTTCGCGTGAAACCTATCTCTCACATGCAAGCGGACAAATTCCTTCAGGTGTGGTAGTTTATTTTGTGCAGTGTCTTTAGGTGGGAGTGAGCACTTATGGTGGCGGTATCTGGCGGACGTGGTTTGATCGCGATCTCTCTCTTGCAGGCGAAGTCGTTCATAGAAATGTGAGTTTCAAGTTTATTCTTATGCTTTCGTTTGAGGGTGAGACTCTCACTCGTTCGCTCATCGATGTCCGAAAGCCGATTCTCTTCATTCCGAATTTGGCTATTCATCTAGAGACTGATAGGACGAAGTTCGAGTGCAATAATGAGACCAACCTACGGCCGATTCTTGAGTCTTTCGCTGCGGCCGGTCTAAACTCTCCAAACAAATCGGTTCGTCTTTTTCTTTACTTACAGGCATTGTCTAGGAGACAGGAGAGAAGGATCCTCGCAGCATTGTGAACGAGCATCACTCGCAATTGCTCGATGTGATTGTGAAGGAGACAAATTGCAAGAAGGAGGACCTTGTTGATCTCGACCTCTACCTCTACGACACGCAGCCAGCGGTGTGATTTAGATCGTCATTTTGTAAATTTCTTTTAAGGCTGTCACTGGTACAGCTGACGAGTTTATCTGTGGTGCTCGGCTGGACAATCTCGTCGGCACCTATACAAGCATCCACGGTCTTCTCGAAAGTCTTCCTTCACTCGACAAGGATCCTAATATTCGTATCTCTATGTGCTTCGATAACGAGGAGGTACCTGTTTCAAGATAAATTGTATTCTCTTCTCAGGTGGGAAGTCAGACAGCCCAAGGGGCGCAGTCTTCCTTCAGTGAGTATATTCTTCGTCGTCTCTCGGGTGGATCACCATTCTTCGAAGAGGCTATTGGCAAGTCGCTCTTGATCTCCGCCGATCAAGCACACGCTGCACATCCGAATTATTCTGCCAAGCATGAGGTCTGATAGTTTTTGTTTCTCATTCAACTTGCAGGAAAACCACCGTCCGAGTTTTCACGGGGGAGTGGTTGTGAAGGTGAATGTGAACCAGCGATATGCGACCACGTCGACGACCCACTCCGTTCTCAAGCAAATTGCCCACCTTGCTGATGTTCCACTTCAGGCAAGACACTTTGTTCTTTTATTCTTTCAGAAAATGATCGTGCGCAACGATTCGCCATGCGGATCGACTGTGGGACCTATTCTTGCTGCGCGACTTGGACTTCAGGTTGAGCTTTGTCTCTGTCAAGACATTTCTCTCTTTAGACAGTTGACGTCGGTTGTCCTCAGCTGGCGATGCACTCTATTCGTGAGTTTGGAGACACTTCCAGCATCTATCAAGCAACAAAACTCTACTCGGTATGTCACTTATAGAATTCAAATTCTCGCAGACTTTCTTCGAAAATCTGCCTGCCACACTGGAGTCCCTCCTCTGAAATGCCTTGCCTTTATCTTGTGATTAGAGCTGTCTGTGATTTGTTTCAGGTAGAGTTTTATTTCTATTAAAGCTTGGAAATTCCTTATGCATTGTCTTGGGAAATTTGTCCTACTTGGGTGGCAATCCAGCAAGTTCTCGGATTACGTCATAAGCAAAACGAATGTCTGCATCGGCTGTGCTGGCCGAACATACAGCAAGTCTGAGGAAGAAAGTGCTGTGGACACTTGCGGGCACTAGGTGGATTCGTCTGTCGGCGTTGATCTTCTCGACGAGCACTTCATTCGGTCCATTCTCGGACTAGAACTAAATGATTATGGCGAAGAACTTGCTTCTCGCAGACGGAAGCAGACAAGGCCGAGATGTCGTGGGACGAAGAGGTCGAAGTGGTCGTCCTGATTGAGAAGAGCTTCAAAGGTCTTCGCTCGTTCCACCATCTACTTCCCCTTCTGTGTTATGTGGAAGAAGAGACTTCTCTGAGATGACGTTGCAAGAATTCGATGCCGAAGGATCGAAGAACGAACCAGATCTTGAGGGAACGGAAGCGACGACCAAGAGCAATTTGCAGATGCTGCACTACTCTTTCCCCACAAAAGAACACTCACCCTGTAGTCTGCTACATTTGCTTGATGTTCGTGACGAAGATAGAGGGGATTGACATCGAAGTAAGCTGTCGCCTCGGCTCCATCTTTGAACCTTGAGAGAGATGAATGGACAGCGGCAGTCCCCTCACCACATGGGAGAGCAGTCGAAGTTGACAAGAAGAGCTTTGTGCGCATTGAAGTTGAACGAGTCTGCGAAGTGAATGCCCTCAGAGAGATAACGGAACTCGGGACACAAAAGGAAACTGCCTGCCTCCTTCCTCTCCTCCTCCCTTAGACTACTCACCCGCATAAGCGGCGTCCACGTGCAGCCAGAGCTTCTCTCGCTCGCAGACTGGACCAAGATCCGCGAGCCAGTCAACGCCGCAGGAGTTGGTTGTCCCGAGAGTGGCGACGAAGATGAAAGGCTGCAGACCTCGAGCACGATCCTCGGCTATGGCTGCCTCGAGGGTGGCCGCCGTGACGGTGAAGTTGCCGAGACGTTCATCTCTCTGACTCTTGAGTTTGCGCAACTTCACCCCGCACAACATGGCATCCTTGTCCACCGACGAGTGAGCCTGTCGTTCTCTTCCATTCTCCCTTCACAGTTCTTACCTGATCCGAGGCGTAGGCGACAAGACGAGCAAAGAGGGCCGAGTTGTGAGCCGCTGGCTGGAAGACGCCTTCCAAAGACAGAGAATGCCCTTCGGTGTTTCTCTGAAAATCTCAAGTCTCCACTCTGTACTTCTTTGAGCATTGTGTCTGATCGTTTGCCAATATCTTCATGTGAGAAGGCCGAGGGGGGGGGGGGGGACGGAAGGGATCGTTGCTCCCATCATGCACATGCAAAAACGTTGAAGAGAGAGGGAGAAGCAATTGAGAGGGGCGGAAAGCAGCGATTCACCTCGCGCCGTTACAGTAATCCTCAATTGCTCTTTCCTCTCAGAGAGAAGAAGAGAGACTCACGGCGACAACTCGAGCTCGAGCAGCGAGAAGGGCGACGAGAGTGGCGTCACTCGCCGTGCTCTGAATGATGCCGCAACCGGGACCCGGATCCGAGTTGAGGAAGTGACGGGGAAGGTCGAGAGCGTGCACCAGCCAGTCTGTCACGGCCATCTCCAGTTCCGTCATCGAAGGTCCCGATTTCTGTTCTTCTTTCAACAAAAGAGAAGTCTCTCTCACCCAAGTGAAACCAATGCTGGCGATGCCCCCACTGAGGATGTCGGCCATGATGGCCGGATAGCTGCACGCCGTCGGGTAATAGGCGAAGAATCTGAACTTCCTCTTTCTCTTTCGAGTTGAAGACACCTCGGATGATGCCAGTTCGTATTCCCTCGCATGATCACTTCTTCCAAGTCGGCGAAGATTCTCTCCCACGACTCGGCCTGTGTCGGCGCCTTCTCGGGGATCTGGACATTCCTCTGAAGAAAGGAAGCAGGAGACTCACGAGACTCTTCATATAGCCGGGTTGCACATCTGGCAGAGGCTTTCTCCCAGCAAGAGTTGTCCAATGGTCCGCTACAAGGTCGATCATTCGCTTCCCCCAAACACGAAACGCTTCGGCGTCCATGAATACTCTCCACTAGAGAAGGATGAAGACTGAGTTCTCTGGAGGAGGTGTGGCTCCGCCCCGAGGGAGGGAGGGAGGGAAGGGGAGATCGGAAATGGAATGCAAATAGACAAAGGCCTTCTGTCTGTGAAGCCTTGTTAGACGAGGGGCGAAGCGGGGAAGAAGGGGTCAAGATAAGGGGGCTGCACACTCGTGAGGGGAACTATGCTCGCATGGTTAGCGCTTGCCTTCTTGGGACTCCTTCTTGTCCTTTTCCTCGCACCTCGCGACCCCCTGCCTCTGCTCGGCATCTACTCTCAGCCGGGCAAGTTCTTCCCTCTCAAGTTCTTCCTCATGCGAGCCCTCATCGCCCATCGACAGAAGAAGAGTCGTCAGAAGAACGCCAAGGTAACTTTTTCAGTTTTCTCAAAAGTCCCAGACGGCGGATCCAATGCAAAGTCGTTTTGGGGGTGATGGTGGTCAACGCGCCGTGGAAGATCTGGAGTCGAAGCACAAACTGCCCGAGGACAAGGTGAGAGAAGAAGAGGTTGATAGTGTGGAGGGAGAATGCAGCCGCGAGCGGCGGAAGCGGTCTTCTTCGACGCGGCGAACGCCGAGGGCTGGTTCTTCACTCTGGGCACGGCACAACGACCGAATGACATCATCAACTTGTTCTTCATCCTGCGAGTGCCCGACTTCGGCACCGTCGTCAATCCCGAACTCGACT
Organism: Poikilolaimus oxycercus; assembly: GCA_034700245.1. Lineage (NCBI taxonomy): Eukaryota > Metazoa > Nematoda > Chromadorea > Rhabditida > Rhabditidae > Poikilolaimus > Poikilolaimus oxycercus. The sequence continues at coordinate 62,648 of JAQIXL010000009.1, forward strand.
ACGACACGAATGTCGAGGTTCTTTCCTCTTTCAGTCTCCAACCACAATGAAGAGTCTCCCCTCGGACCCGAAGGAGGCTCTCTGGGCGACCCGCAGTGGCTTCTCTGTGAGATGTCTGGAACCGATGAAGAGATGGAGAATCGACTTCAAGGGGCATCTCAAGGTGAGAAAGAGAAGAGAAGAAGAGGTGGCAGATGAGTTCTGGACTGCGACGTTTCACGACAGTCGGACCGGATGAGCGAGAGGAGGGAGAGCGTCTCTTGCAAGCCGAGTTCTCCCTGGAATGGACCAACTTTGGTCCTCACTTCGACTTCGACGTCGACGTGTCGCCCACTTCGATCGCTCATTCCTTGGCCCTTGAGCCGTGGTCTCGGCGTCTCTTCGACCAACTGCAGGCCTCTCACCAATCTCACTACGAGCAGTTCGGATTCCTCTCGGGTCACTTCCAAGTCGACGGACAAGAGTGGCGCGACGTGAAGATGACAAGCATGCGAGATCACACCATCACCCAGCACAGGAACTGGAGCGAACTTCGAAGGTCTTCCTCTATCTTCTCTCATTCAGTCTTTCTAGATACATAATGATGATCTACCACTTGGACAATGGCTTCTGCATTCACACGTCGCTGATCTCGATGCCCGAGACGGTCTTCTCGCACCTCGAATTCGGTTATGTTGTCACGCCGTGAGTTGACTCTGGAAGAAACGGGGGCAGGGAGAAGCGAGTCTTCGCCGTCGACCGTGTTCACCTCCATCTGGCGAATGTGGGAGAGAACAAGGAGTTCCCTCGTCGCTTCTCCTACTCCTTCGACGCGGGGGAACTTCACTTCGATGTCGAGGTGAGAGAAGGAGAAGAGAAGGAAGGCCTAGGTACGAGTTGTGGAAAGCGTCTCCTTCAAAATGGGACTCGACCTTGCTTCCTACGTGGAGGAGAACATGTGCGAGTTTGTGGCGAACGGCGTCCGTGGACACGGCTTCGCCGAAGCCGAATATCGTATTCAGCCTTATTGAGACTGAGTTATTCTTGTTTATGCTGAGAGAGGATAGAAGAAAGCTTTTTCATATTCATCAAATCGTTTTACTCAGCCGTAGCCCGACGATAAAGGCTATCGAGGAAAGGGAGACAGCAGAAAAAAAAGCGAACAACTGCACGGCAATGTTCGCTTCGATCAACAATGAACGACTAGTTTTATCCTCTCCGAGTCTCAAAGAATGAGATAAAATGCGTGAGAAAGAGCTCAACACGGATTTCAAGAAAAGAAAGACAATCACAAACAAAAAGAAAAAAATTGCCTTCATTGGTCTTTCCTCTTTACTCGATTTCGCCTGGCGAAGTAGAGCTTCGCGTACTCGTAGTTGCCGATCATGATAGCGCACGCAAAGGAGACGCGTGAGAGTCGCGGAAGAAGACCTTCAACGAAATACAGAGGATGAGGGAGAAGGACCTACCAGAGAGGAAACCACGAGCCCCACGCTCGTCGAGCATCTGACGAACAACGGTTCTGGCCGAGAGAGGTGACACTCCCTCACCAATGTGCACCTGCTGGCGTGTCTTCACCACATCGAAGGGATGAGTGAGCAGCGTCGCCGTAGCCCCCGCACCAAGTCCGCAGGCGAAGGAGGTGGTGAAGCCGTGCTGGCGCCTCCTTTGAACGGCGCTCTTGAGGAACTCGTAGGTTGACCAGTAAATCCCTACAATCTTCGTTCTAAAATGAAGCACACAGACCTGAGAAGGGAATGTCTCTTAGAAGAGTTGGGCCCAGACCGACGAAGAAACTGCGAAAACCGTGGCTGTTCAGCTGCGACTTCATTATATGAAATATCTCTGAAGAAGTGTGAAGAGAGCAGTTTTTGGCAACCTTGATAATTGAGTTTCTCGCTCTGCATCTTTGTACGAACGAGCTCAAGAGGAGCGACGAGAGTGGCGGCCGTCGTTCGGGCAGAGCAGCCGGCAACTAGAGGATTTGTCCACGAATCTGCCCGTTGTCGAAGACGATCCATCAAATTGTCATAAACAGTGAAGTAGAAGACGGTAGCGGGCACGGCCATCATCCTAAAGAATTCAACTTGGAAAAAAATGTCAAGTCTTACATTGTAGGAGTAAGTCCACTCCAGAGCGAGCGAAGACCTTCTGTACGCGGAATCTTCACGAAGGCATCCTGAGAAAAGAATTTGTCGGCTCAAAAGAACAGACGAGCATTCCAGTGAAATGTCCAGGTCGATGATACCACTCGCAGGGACGAGCAGGCACGGGCTCGGCACACGCCCGACAGACGTGGTCCATGAGACCGTTGTGGTAGATGAAACAAGTGCCGATGGCGAAGGGCTTCCTCTGCTGCTGCAGACGGATCTTCACCACATCGAACGGCGTCACTGCAGAAAATGGAATAAGGAAAGGGAAGCGGAACTCACTGAGAAGGGAGGTGGCGAGGGCGCCCGCCGAAGCGGCGAACACTCGTTGGGACTCCGTGATGCGGGCTGATTGTCCCTCAGAACACATGCTGCACCACTACATTCTCATGCAGTCCCAGATATTCACTGTGCAAGACGCTTCATTTCGAGTTGTCGAGGGGAAAGACGATACTTTAATAAAACTCAAATAGAAACTCAACAACAACTGGCAAAACAAGTGTCGCCTAAGAAAGGTTTCAGGCGGCAACGTAGACGATTGTCTCGCCGATCTCTTCCACGCGACCTTCCTCCTCCACTTTCGCAACTTTCTGCTCTATGTCAACACGGAACACAGCTATAAGAATGAAACAATAAAAGAGCGAAAAACGCACAAACCCTGACTAGAGATTTGCAAATTGTGTGCCAGTGGGTTGTCAATAGAGATATTCCGACGATCGCCCAGCACCGGATCCGCGTAACGCCAGAATTGCACGACAAACCTCGCTAAAACAAGCGATATAACCACAAGGTAACCAACGTTTGACATGTCGATTGACTCGGCGCAGCCTTCTTTCGAGGACACTGGTGGAATCTCCGTCGACAATCTTCAAGGGCAAATCGAAAAGACCGTTGCAAATCTCAATATTACGAAAAACCACATCCACTCCCGCCTGAAGAATTATTACGGATCAAAACAGAAAACTAACCGCAAGCGGCGAATAGAGGATAAGTGGATCGCCTGGACAAACGCTCTCAGCGACTTCATTTGGTGCATCCGACTCGTCCGTATGTCGAATTGAGAGATAGTCGAGATCAAGCGAATTGATGATGTAGTCGAGGTTCTCTCGCAAAACGGCCGCCTGGTCGAAGGCACTCACAACAGCAAAGGCTTTCGGGCCTTCCACTTCAAATTTCTCTCGGACCATCTAAGATCTCCCATAGCCAGAGGAATGAGTGCACAAACCTGAGCGAATGGCATCGTCTTTTTGACATATTTCTTGAGAGATTCTTGCTTGGCCAATGTTTGAGCAATTACTTTGTTGTCCGGCAACGCTCCTCCATTCGACTAAACACACAGTGAAAATTAATAAAGCCTTACTTTAGCCAAATCGTTCAACGCATTAAGTACGATCTTTTGCCAGCTTGGAAATTCTTTGGCCACCCATATGACGGCGGAAGAGAGAGGTCCAAGTGGTGCCGCACCCGGTTTCGGCTTCTTCGTCAACTGGTTCGTCAGCCGAGCACGAAACTCCTTAAGCGACTTGTCGAGGAAGATCGACGCGGCTGTAAGCTCGTCGTTGATTGGATTGACCGATGGCCAACGAGCTTGAACAATGAATCCCTCCTAAAACGCATTTTTCTAGATTCCATAAAATCGAACCTTGCCAATGAGCTGCCACATTTGCTCAGCTACATGCGGACAGATCGGCGACAGCAGAAGTGCCTGTGTTTCGATGAAACGGAATACAAGTTCTTCGTGCATCGCCGAATCATTTCCTCCGCACAACTCGCGGTAGTGATCCCGACTGCCCTAGAAGAAACAAGCGTGAATCACAAACATTGCTCACTTGATATTCAAAGAAACCCGTCTTGAGAGCCTCCTTGAATAGAGTCTCCTCGTAATGCTTCGCGGTCTGCTCAATTCCGCGATTCATATCGTTGGCAAAAACGCGATCAGCGAACGAAGTGGCATCTAAGGCAGTGATTTTATGACTTCTTTCTACTACCTCCTCTTCGAAGATCGCCGCGCTTCCCAAGATCGACCATTTCCCTCACCCAATCGAGAAGGTTGTAGAGACGAAGAACAGCAGCTTCCGCCATAGCATATACAAAGTTCGCATCTTCAACGCCATCACCCGCATCCTACATGACAGATAAACGGTATAGAATAAAATCATACAGCTAGTGAAATACGCATGCCATCCGCAGAATATTTGGTGATTCCATCAAGCAGTGTCAAGAAGTTTCCAGTGCTCTTCGACATCTACAAACCAACTTCAGCCTCGAGCTTATTTTGAACCTTTTCATTGTTGATGAGAAGATGACCATTGGCTCGAATGCTTTTCGGCCAATACTCGGGGTGATCCTTCCAAATGACAACATGATTGAAGAGAAGGTACGAGAGGTGGTTTTGAATGAGATCCTTGCCGGAAGAACGGATGTCAATAGGGTACCTAAACATCTTATGAGAACACTTGAAGTGAACAAATACCAATATTGAAACTCTCGTCGAAGCTTTTTGAGTTTGTCTTCCTCCACTGGCATTGTTTCTGGATTGTAAGAAGCTTCAAGGAAAATGTAATCCCAAGTCGCCTGAGTCAACTTATCGGCTCTATAGTTGAATGTTGCTAGCATTCTAGATGAACTCACGTGATCCCAAGTGGTCCAGGAACACTTCCATCAATGACGCCGCCCTGCAGAAGATATGCGACCGTGTAGTAGGCATTATAGATGGTGGAATCGGAGAGGGATTCGATCAAATACTGAGGATCCCAAGGAAGACGGGTACCGAGTCCATAACTTCGAGACAAGGCGTGCTCATGCAGCCAGTCAATCGTCGCTTCCAGATTTCGGCGAACTTCGTCGCCATATGTGTTTAGATTCGCAAGAGCTTCTTTGGCCTTAGCCTTCCACTCCGGATCACCGTAGTTTAGGTACCTACACGAAAAAAAAAATCCGCTTAAATGTAAACCCTACCATTGATCACACAGAGCAACGACACATTCTTCGCCCGAACGACTCACGACTTTTTTCTCCGGTTCGACGTATTTATCGGCGAGACCTTTCTCGATAAGATCCTCCTGGATTAGTTTCTTCGCATCTCCAGCCTTCTTGCCCTTGTGATCTCCAACCAACATGACCTAAACGCGGAAAATTACTCCAAACACGTCAACGTACTCCTTCATAGAAGCCTTTGAGATAGACCTCCTTCTTCGCCTCCTCGAGTTTGTCCTTTTCGTTTTGACTCTCGATCTTCAGCCTCGTACACATTTCGACAGCTGCCAAATTTCCAAGACCGGCGATTTCAATAATTGGAACCTAAGTGAAATACTGAAAGAAAAAGGCTTAAATACCGGCTCGTAGGGAAGGACCATCTCATCCGTGATTCCGTATTTCTCCCTCAGAGGCTTCTTCTTCTTCAAGTCGTTGAGGGCAGCAAAGTCATCGGGTGCATCTGACGGCACAGATGTCACGACGCCGGTTCCTGCGAAAGGGTAAAGAATATGGACTCAGGGCAGACATACCTTTATCATCCTTCACAGTCAACATAGGCAGGGCATGAACCTTTTCGTACTTCGCAAGAGGTGCTGACAGTGCAGCGCCAAGCAACTCTGATCCCTTGACTTTCTCTAGACCTGGTACATATTTGACAGCGCCGTTCTCTGCCGTAAAGCCTTGATATGCCATATTACGAGCGGCCCTAACAATAAATGCTTAAAAAGTTTTTAGCCAAACCTGGCTGTCGCTATATAGACTTGATCCTCAGCAGCACCTCCAGTGTAAAAGGCAGAGTAGGTAATATCAGGATGCAAGTAACAGTTGGTCTGGCCATACATTGTCTCTGGACGCAGAGTGGCAGCAACGAGAAATACGCGCTGAGGAATATTTGCCAGAACCTTTGGCCTTGGTTGTACGACCTAGACGTAGAGAGATTTGAAGAAGACCGAACCTCGAGCTTGATGAGCGTGTATTCTTGCGGACCAACACCTTCGCCACTCGCTCGATCGTGATCCATACATGGCTGTCCATCGCGTGGAGAGAAGATCGTGAACCTGACGCGTTACAAAAAGAACTGAGTCTAGTACCTTTTGCCAAAATCGACCTTTTTCTCTCGTCGTAGAATTTCAAACTGCCAGCGAACAAATGAATCATAGTAAGGATTCACGTCAGTTGTAATGAACGAACGACGCCAATCCACCTAAAGCCAAACTTGGACTGAAGAAGAAGCAAACCTTTACACCCATTAGTTTGAGATCAGCAATGCAGTGTGGAGGAAAATATGACAACCAGTGCAAAGGGTCCGCAAATTTACGAATCTCTTCATCGTCTTCGATTCCAAGACTTTTCATGATGTTCCATTGATACTTGGATGATCCAGTCTTTGCTTGCACTTTGCTCTGCAACAACTACTATGACGCAAGCAGCTTACCTTTTTTGATTTGCCTTTGTCCTTAGTAATTTCTTCTAGAGCAGTGAGTTTTTCCTGCTCACGGGGTTCATCCTCCGAAGGGAAAACAGGAGGGTAACCGTAGTCTTCCATCTCACGCTTCAGCTTGTCGGCACAGGCCTTGATCGGCATTCCTGTACAGTGAAGACCAAACGGGAACAAGCATCTCTTTCCTTTCAGTCGTTGGAAACCAATAGCAAACTAGAATTTAATATTACTTCGAAGAAGTCATAATCCAGACCTCGCATTTTGAAAGACTGAAGGTGTGCCCGAGATGGAGTCGACCATTCATGTACGGGTACGGGAATGTGGCCAGATACTTAGGTCCATCTCTGTAAGAAATGAGCGTAGTAGTGAGAAGGAAAGCTTACTCTTCGGGAGCATCCTCTTCGAACACCTTCGCATCGTACCACTGCTTCTGAACTTCACGTTCTTTCTCAAGAAGTTGAGCGACTTTTCGTCGCTCCTTGGCTGCCGCACTTGTCATTCCAACTAAACCAACGGAACTAGTTCAGAACACACACTCAAACAATTGTCACGTTTAAGAGCATCTGTATTTATCGTTCACAAATCACTCCGATGCAAAGCATCTCATACTTACACGCAACGACACAAGATTGTACAAGATGACGACAGAAAGAAATTCAAAATGTTTGCAAATTACCGTACGCTAGTGGAACCTTTTTGAAAGCAATATTGGTCTCATAACGATTTGGGTTTTAAAAATTTGCGGGAGAATTTTGGCTCGAAACGTTTGATGTGCCGCTTCTGCAAAATGGACCTTCATTTGGAATTCGTTCTATCGGTTGTTGGTTGTTTTTTTTTGACCGTGTGAGATGCGATATGTGCAGTGTATGTAGTTCAGGCGTGATGAGCGAACTCTTTAACTTCAAAGTCCCACAAGGAGGCGTTCTCGGAGAAGACTTGAATCAGTCTGTTGGTGATCAAGTGTTTCGTAAGTGTCTCTTTTCTTCTTGCAGCCTCGTCTTCAGAAGAGTTGGGTAGAATGCACTCATCGAGTTCATTCGGAGCTGGAACTCTCAGTCAACATTCTAGCGGTTCAGCGGAAAACCCCAACATTGGTGATGAGGTGGTGCTATTCTCTTCTCTTTTTTTTAAACTTATTCTGCAGGAGAAAGAAAATGCCAGTGTCAACCAACTCGCCACTGAAATGAAGGCAGTCTCTATAAGCGTCAGCAATGGTCCCACAGATTCAAGTGCGCGTTTTCCCGTCCGTTAAACGTGGTTCCTAGGTGATCTCGGTCGATTGGCCATGTTCGGGCCTCAGAAGAAGCCGCAGCTGCGACGTTCACAAATTTCGAAGGAGGAGAGCAAGGAAGATGCGCCCAAGAGAGCGAGCACGATTCCAAGTCGTCGCTCCCATCTTCCAACCTCGACGAATACAAGCCAGCAGCGTCGTTCGCAGCTGATTCCATCGAAAAGTGTCGCGAAGGAAGATACGACTCGCATCATTGCCAAGCCTCAAGGACGTCGTTCACAGCTCCCGCCACGACCGTCTACGCGTTCTCTTCCGCAACCTTCTGGCGGTCCTCTGCGCGTTCTTCCACCGAAGGCTAACCCTGCACCGGCCAGACCGATTACCAGGGCATTCGCAAAGGCTCAGTCTAACGGGTTCGTGTGAGAAGATGCAAAATGTGTTGTATTTCAGTGGTCCGTTAAGGACCGGCACGCCAAAAGTGGCACAGAGTCCGGCTCGTTCGCGTGATCGTGCACCGAAACACACACCCAGCTCACAGACCAATAGGGCTGTTTCATCACTTCCTGTCAAGGTTGGACGAGACATAAGCAACTGTATGTTCTTTTGCAAACGTTATTAGTATGCTATTTTTAGCGCGCCCAGTTGAGCAACGTGAGTTCATGAGATCGGTCACTCGTCGGGATGGTAGCGTGGACTCTGTGAAGCGAGGACCAGAACCTAAACCTTTTATGTCGGGTCTTCGTGCCTATCCTTCTTCGACTGTATGTTTGTTGCAAGACACTTCTCTCCGATATCAGTACGGAAGAAAACGAGGTTGCGTTACAGGTAAAAGCCTCTCCTCGTCCGGCAACTGTCGCCAAATCACCGAGGTTCTCGTCTCGTGAGCGTACTTCACGCGGTCTTAGCCCCATTGCGCCTCGTCTTCCAGTGAATGGTAGCAAGAATTTGACAAACATCACGATTGCTTTAGCCACTCCGAAGCGTACCGAAGAAGTTCGCCACGTGCCCATCTCAGCTGAGCGGATTTCGGCCATGGTGGCTCGTCTCTCGCAACCGCGTCGTTCACATGTCGACATGCCGCAGAAGGCTCCAACCAACACTTCGCGAGTCCTCACAACGCCTTTGAAAACTGGACGGTAAGCGAACCTTGGGCGTCATATTGTGATGGTTTTAGTGATGGTCGTGCGGAGCGTGAGGGAACACACGGTATGCGCGTCGGCAAGCCAATGGTTCGAAGTCGTTCCAACTCGGTTCTTCGTCAGAATGGGAACTAGAGCCAAACAGCGCTGACTTGCAGGATCTGCTTATCTGTGTGACAATGTGAATACTGATAGTTGCGCTACCGTTCTTATCTTTATTGGTTGCCCAGCCGATCTTATTCGTTTTATATGACTGGTTACATACTATTGTGACCCATTGAGAAACCGGTAAAGTGTATTCTGGAAAGATCTTCACAGATTGGACTTCCCGATGTATCGGTTGAATTCTTTTCATTGCGATCAACGATGGCTATGAATAGGATGCGCCGAGTGGGTGGTGACCCGCGTGCTCGGTTGGAGAACCAGCTGTCGGAGATCGTCGAGTTCAAGGTGGTTGCCGAAGATCTCGATGCACCACAGGTACCACTCTGAAGCAATTGAATTTTAGTGAATTGTTCAGGCTGATCGTGTGCAGGCTATCTTTAAAGCGCTCTTGAAGCGAAACGTTGCGCTAAATGAGGCGCAGTTCGTGCAGCTTCCCTTCAACGTTGAAGCGGACACCGTTCTGCTCAACAGGGCGACGGGTCCTCTGATGCTCTTCAAGATCTTGTTTGTCTTGTCTCTGCTTTGTAACTTTTGACCTTAGGGAAGCATTCGTGTCTGACATCACTATGCAGAAGGAACAGATCAGGGTGGCCGATCTTATCAAACCATCGTCACAGCGGATCAGAAGGCTGTTCTCGTGTATGGTCGATTACAACCGAGTACTAAACGGTGAATACGGAGCTCGTCTACATGAAGTGCGTCCTTTTTATAGTTTCAAACTTCTGTGTTCAGGTTCAATCGATGCATGATGGAGAGAAAGCCATAATCACGAGAATCATCTCAGAGGCCGACGAAAAGGAATCAAAGGCAATGAAGACGAGAGCTGAGCATGACGCACGAAAACGCCGTGAGAATGAGGTTATTCCCCCGTTATATCCTATCAGCTGGATTTAGCATTTCCAATTGCAAAATGTGCTGGAAGGTAAATTATCAGAAGAAGCCGACGAAAAGGCAAGATTGGCCGACGAAAAGGAACGTTTGGAACGTGAATCTGCTGGCATCGACGATCGAAGAGTATTGTAGTTTTATCCATTGATCAAGCTGTTCTTAGAGAAAAGCTACCGTAGATGCTGAACACTTGAAGGTGCACATTGAGCAAGTGGCGCAGGTGGGAGACTAGTTCACAGTGACATGCGGACTGTTTAGGAACTCGTTGAAGACCCTCAAGCGCTGATCGCGGAAACGGATAAGCAACGAGAGCAGCTTGTAGAGGCGCAATCTCGGATTAGCGCCGAGAAGTGAGTCTTTTGCTGGCTGGAATTAGATTGATGACAAGAATGAAGTAAAACTGACGGAAATGATCGAGTTTTAGGAACCAATTGAGAGATCTCACCTCTAAGCTCGAGTTGCATAAACAAACTACGCGTCACTCGGAGACATCGAAAAACGACTTGAAGCGTATTGAGGAACTTCATGTTTGTGCTCTGAACTCTATTAGTCGTTGCTTTGTTTAGCACGAGTTGGAACTTGTGAGTGTCGACTCGAACAACACGCGGTTCGCACTTGAAGCTGTGAGCGATCGCCTCGCGAAGCTCAAAACCGACCTTATGGGAAGTGGAGAGATGGAGAATGATGCCCGACAGCTGCTTGAAGAGGCTCGTATTGAACACGCAAAGCGCCTTGCCGAGTTGGAAGAAAAGAAATCTCAGCTTGAAAGGTCTCAGACAATATCGTGAAATTTGCAACGAAAAATGTGTTTAGTGCCGTAGAAGGACTTCGGGGTTGTCAGCGCTCGATCAGCGAAGAAACCTCACGAAAGAGATCGCGGCTTTATAGCCTGCGCAGCGAACGCGCTGAGAGGGTTCGTGAGCTCAACGTGGACTCGAGTACTAAGTTGCGTCTCTACGACGAACTCGAGCAGAAGTATGTATTTCCGGCAACATATCCAATTCTTCCAGGTATAACCATGAAGTTGCATTCATGTCGCAACTCGCGAGAACTTATGAGGAGACGATCGACGAGCTGGTGTTCGCCCTTGAAGACAATGATCTCAACGTGACAATGTCGACGACGACGACATTGCCCCATCTCATGTAAATTCCCTTGATTGTCTATCTGTAAACGGATGCTGGTGTGTGGCGATAAAGTAATGTTTTCTAAGTGAAAGAAGAGAACTAGTTATGTAGTAGAGGGAGGGGAAGGGGAGAGCGCAGACAGACAGAGGTATCGACGCCTTGTGCCAGTCGATGCGCGAGAGCACGAGGTGGCGAGAGAATCAGCTGGTCCCTCAGCTGGTCGCCTTCCGCCAACCTCGTCCTTCCCTCCTCCGCCGTCCACTTGCAATGAGTGAGACGGCTATGTGACTTGGATGCGCCGTCTCTTCTCGCGCTCCTCGGACCTCTCCTCGTCCTCTTCCTCCCTCTCCGCCTACGGCACGGCCGAAGAGAACTCAGACTGCGACGAGAGTCTCCTCGTCACGTCGCGCGACCTCCGCCAACCGCCGCGAGGGCAGATGAGAGCCCAACAAGCACAGCGACGAGGCCGGCGACTGCAAAGCGGCAAGACGCATCCCACGATCACGGCGAAGCACAACCAGGTCCGTCCTTCGCCGTCCCCTCCCTTCCATCCCTTATCACCGCCCCTCCGCCCCGCCCGCGAGCCGTTCGCGCGTCGCGTGAAGAGGAGACTGGCTTGCAGATGTACTTGATCACGAGTCTCGCCTCGGACCAACAGCAGGCCCTCATCAACCGAGTCTTGCCCAAGGAACTCATTCTGCGCATTTTCTCCTACCTCGACATCATCACTTTGTGTCGTTGTGCTCAGACTTGTCGTCTATGGAATCAACTCGCCCTCGACGGCAGCAACTGGCAGGAAGTGGACCTTTTCTCCTTCCAGAAAGACGTCAAGGTGAGATGCTCTCTGATATAGAGAGAGGTCTTCTTGTAGGCGCCGGTCATCGAGAATCTCGCACGTCGATGCGGCGGCTTTCTGAAGAAACTCAGTCTGAAGGTAGGTGGACGATGACCTTGAAGACGCGTGTCTCAGGGCTGCGAGAACATTCAGGACTCCGCCTTGCGCTCCTTCACCGCCAAGTGCGCGAACATCGAAGTCCTCTCGCTCTACAAGTGCAAGCGGGTCACCGATGCGTGAGTCTTCAAAGGAAGAGAGAGAGAGAGAAGATGTAGAACCTGCGACAACCTCGGACGCTTCTGTCACAAACTCGTGCATCTCAACCTCGAGAACTGCACTTCCATCACGGATCGAGCCTTGCGCAGCATCGGGTTGGTCTCTCGCTTGAGAAGAGAAGTGGCAGGGAGGGCTGCAAGCTCCTCGAATATCTCAACATCAGCTGGTGCGACAATATCAGCGACCGCGGCTTGCATTACATCGTCGTGGGATGCCCCCAACTGAGCACTCTGAATCTGCGAGGCTGTGAAGGAGTTTGTCCCTTCTTCCTCATCAGTCTTCAGTTGACGGAGAACGCCTTCGCGAACCTCGCCCCTCATCTTGGCTCCATGCAGCATCTCAACCTCTTCGGATGCTTCGTCACGGACGAGACTGTGGAGCAGCTGGCGGCGGGCGCCCTCAACCTCGAGTCTCTCAACTTGTCCATGTGCCCTCAGATTACGGACAGAGCCCTCGTCGCCCTCGCCAACGGATGCAAGCAGCTCACGTGAGGGAGAGAAGAAGAAGAAGGAGTTGTGCAGGGATCTCGAGTTGTCTGGCTGCTCTCTTCTCTCGGACGGCGGCTTCGTGCAACTCGCCCGTCATTGTCACAATCTCGAGCGAATGGACTTGGAGGACTGCTCCCTGCTCACGGACGCCACGATCCAGGCCCTCGCCAGCAACTGTCCCAATCTCGCCAATTTGGTCTCACTCCCCTTGAGAGAGAGAAGAAAATCCTTATTCAGAGTCTCTCTCACTGCGAACTTGTGACGGACGACGGTCTGCAGGCCTTGTGCGCCAACCACAAGGAGAAGCTGCAAGTCCTCGAATTGGACAACTGCCCCTTGGTGACGGACGCCTCTCTCAACAGCATCCGACATCTTCGCATCTTGCAGCGGGTCGATCTCTACGACTGCGCCAATATCTCCAAGGAAGCTATTCAACGCTTCAAGGTGAGTGAGAAGAAGAGGAAGAGAAGGCGCAGCACCATCGTCCGGGCGTTGAGATCCACGCCTACTTCGCGCCGGCCACTCCGCCCGTGCCCACCCCGCCACGTCCGGCCATCTGTAAATGCTGCGTGATCCTCTGACCTCGAACGAGTCCAAGCACTGGTACTCTACTCTCGACGGATGCGACTTCTTCTTGTTCTTCGAGGCCTTGCATGTACACACCCCCCGTCCTCCTCTTCCTTCTCTCAACCCTAAATATTTCTTCATTCAATACCCAGGAAAGAGTCATGCAAGGCAAAGAAAAGACTCAAAGTACAGTATGATCTGGTCCGACGATGGGACGTGTCTGCTTGAAGACCCATTCGAGATAGGATTGAGAACCTGAGACGACATCCGTCACAATGAATTCCGGCACTAAATCTCTCTATGAAGAAGAAGAATGAAACCATCGTATGGATGGAGTCGTTTGATTTCCTTCTCCAGATCCGGCAATCGTGATTCCTCGGTCTTGATGAGGAGGAGAAGCTCCTCACTCTCCTCCAGTCTCCCTTCCCACTCGTAGACAGACTTCACGCTGGGCAGGATGTTCACACAGGCCGCAAGTCGTCCTTCAAGGCTCAAGTCCACAAAGCACGGTCTCACCTTCAACGACGGCCTTCGCCAGCTGGCTCGCCACCTGCTGCGACGGCACCGTCACATAGACGAGCTTGAAGGCCACGCCGAGAAGGGCCGACATCACTCAAGAAGAATGTCCCCCTTTCAATGCGAACATCCCGGTAGACAGTGGTGATGACCACAGAAAAAAGATTGTTTTGAGTGATCAGAATATTTATTTCAAAACGGAGAGAACAAAAAGTGAAGAAGACGCATGAAGATCAATGATGGAAGCCGAGACCTTGTCCTTTGCCGAAGTGAGTGGCCGAGCGAGCAAGAGCGTATTGCTTGTCCAAGTTCTGCAGCAGTTGCTCTTGCTTCTTCTTCTCCTCCTCAACCTGAACGCGGAAGATTATTGAAAAGAATGAATGGAAGAAACCTTGTCAGTGTCGGCGTTTTGAATGACGGCCGCCGCTCCCTTTTTGAGTCCCATGAGACGAGCGAATTTCTCGGCTTGCACTGTGTCGCCAGCTGTTGCAGCGATGGCACTCGACCACGCGCTCTCCGTCGCCTCCGCGGACTTGCCCGGCGACTCGCTCTGCTGCTCGTCTGCCGCCTTCCACAGCTGCTTCCTTTTCTGGATCTGATCCGCATGCTCACGCACTTTACGCGTGTCCCATGCTGGACGACTTGGCTCCGGCCTTTTAAAGAAACAATAGGAAAAACAAAGGAACATACTCGATATCTCGCTCACGGCGACGCGGCTTCTCATCGTTGAAGGAGGATCGATCACGACCACCATCGTCCTTGCGCTCGTCCCTTTTGTCGCTGCCTCCTCGTCGGTCGTCTCTGTCGCGACGAGACTTCTCACCGCCTCCACGGTCGCCGCTCTAAATATGGAGCAAAGGCGTGCGTCCGGGCACAGCCTTCAGCAGCATTCATTCATTCGTTAAATGCAAGCCAATAGCATGTTTTAGACGTTTTCTTTAATTTGTTCGAAAATTATTCTCGAAAGTACTGAAGGAAGTGAAGCAAAACCTACCCTGTGTTCGCGAGATTCGCGGTCTCGTTCCCGTCGCCTCTCGTCTCGACGATGTTCCGAGTCGTCATGGCTCTTCGACTTTCTATGTGAAAGTGTCACGAGCAAGAAAAGAATGGACTTACTTGGATGAGCTCGCTTCACGATTGTCTGACTTATCCCTTGACGGCTTCTTTCGTTCCGGCGATTCTTCGTCTGACGACGAGAATTTCTTCTAAAACGGACTCGAAAATATTTAACCAAAACCCCATACGTGGCTAGATTTGTGAGACGACTTTGATGACGAAGTAGCCATACTGAAGATCTGAAAACAAAAACTTTCCAACAAAATTGTTCAACATCACGCAAACAGCTCAAATCGAATTCGACAGCAGCTAAAAAATGGAAGTGCAAATCTCGACGCGGGTAAACCTCGCGAAAGAGACTCGAGTCCGTCGGCGGTTCTATGGACTGTCGCCTGGAAGAAAGCCAAATGAGCCGCAGTTTTCCCTCAACATTCTCGTTTACGTTCATGATTCTTTTTAAATACGCTCCATTTTATTTAACACTTTTAGAACAAGAACCACAAACTTCCTCTCAAGCTGAAATTAAGAAACCAGTTCGTGGGAAATGATTTTAATTCAGAGAGAAAATTTCTTGTACCAAAAAGTTATCGAAGCGTTCTTTTTTTGTTTTCTAAAAGTTGACTATGTGTAATGGAGACGAAACGCGTTGCTCTTGAAGACTAGCGCATAAATGGCGATTGTAGACAAGAAGAGATGTCGGAGCAGCACCCGCCTTTTGCTTCCACTTCCTTTGCATCGCCGTTATCTGGAGGACTGCCTCCCGCGTCGTCGCTCGTCCTGCCCCTACAACCACCGTCCACACAGCCACAGCCACTCGCTCCCCTCTCACTTCCCCCGATCTCGCTTCCTCCCTCGTCGCACTCCTCCCACGCCTCCTTCCCCTCCCCCGTCCTTCCCATGTCCTCTCCCAGTAGTCTGCCCATGGGACACTCCGACTCCTCTTCCATCATGCAGCACTCCCCGATGCCCTCCCCCATGCAGCATCTCCCCTCACAACAGTCTCCCCTCCCAATGCAGCCATCGCCCAAATCTCTCATGTCTCAGAGTCAATCCTCTCCTCATCCCAATCTCCAACAGTCTCCTCTGGCCTTCGCCCAGCCTTCTCCCCACTTCCATGCAATGTCGTCTCCTCGGCCTCCTCCAGGCCGTCCCGCGCCCTCTCCTCACTACCCCGTCCCTTCTCCTCTTCACGGCGTCCTCTCTCCTCATCTCGGAGCATCGCCAGCCCAACCAACTCCTTGTGCATCTCCTCATCAGTCTTCGGTCCCATCTCCTCATCCTCAACAAGCAGCTCCTTCGCCACGACTCCCTTCCTCCAACTCTTATGGACAAGTCTCGCACTCTTTTGGACCGACGGCTCCGGTGAAACCTGGAGCGGCCTCATTCTTGCCCCCGACTTCGGCCGCGCCTCCAATGCAGCAGATCTCTTTCCAACAGTCGCAACATCCTCTTCATCCCGAACACGTATTCTCAACCTTTTCTTGGACGTCTCTTCAGATTTCGAGTCCTGAGACCTCGAGTGGCCTTGTTCCTTCCTCCCTGCGTCGTCGGCCCTCGAAGACGAGCGTGCAAGCAGCGCCTTATACAGTCACTCTCGGACCTCCCATTCAAAACCAGCAGAACGGACAGTCGAGGAATGCCCCCTCTCCAGTCACAACCACGATCACCGATCATCCTCTTCCTGCAAAGCCTGGTAGCACTTTGACAAGAAACTCCATGAGATTCAGTTGCACCGAGAGGACCGCCAGAACATCTTCAAGCCTCTCCAATGGACACCCATCTTCAGGTATTGTGGAGGAAAGAGAGAAATCCTTTCAGAACAATGAGGCGGGTGCAGGCGGTATGGGAGCTGCTTCTCCGTCTTTCCCTCCTCCGAGTCGACTTCGGCAACTTCCCCAGCCACAGCTCGCTGTTGCTCAGAAGCCCATGTCACCGAGTGTCCTTCCACCACAACAACAACCTCCCACTGCACGTCCTCCAGTTCGAAAGACTCTTCCTCCAGGTCCCGTCTTGCAACAGGTCCTCCTTCTCCCTTCTCCCTACCTCCTTGCAGGCCTTATCACGACCGCGAATAGCTCCCGTTCCACCGTCAGGAGCAGTTCCTTCACAGAATCGGAGTCTGCGACCTCCATCGAGTGGTCCTCTGCCTGCGTCTTCTCAACCAACGGGCGCCTTCACTCCCGCAACAGCGGCAGTTGCAGCGACTCTCTTTCCCGATGAAAGCGCCGCTCTCTCACCCAAGGAGCATTATCGTCTTCTGAAGACACGCTTCAAGTTCCTCGTCTATGTGAGTTCCAGATGAAGAGAAATCATTTGATGGTTTAGGAGAATGAGTGTTATCAAGAAGAGCTGAGGACCTTGCAACGCAAACTCCTCAAGTTGTCGCGAGACAAGAACTTCTTGCTCGATCGTCTGCTTCCTTATGAAAAGCTGAGTGACTCGAGTGAGGACTCGGACAGTTCCACGCGGACTCGCGAGGAGAAGCCGCCTCCTAAAAAGTTCTCTTCTTCCTCGATTCGTGTAATGGTTTGATGCAGGAAAGTGAGGACAAGTGCTGCCCAGAGAGATCGGAAGAAGGCCACGCCTGCAGCTAAGAAGACCATCCAGGCGGCGCCGCCCACTCCAAAACCTCCAACAGAATCTCTTCAAGTAACACAATCGCCTGCTTCGACGTCTGCGTCGCTTCCGCCGGCAGCGCTCTCACCACACAAGACAGCCCGTCCACAGCCAATAAAGGCGAAAGGTAGAACAAGTGGGTGAGAGAGAGATCTCTTGCAGTGGAAGTTCATTCTCTTCCACCATCGACAGCCCAACCAGCGAGTTATCAGACCTCGCAGAGACTCTCGACGATGAAACCAGTGGTTCAACAGCGACCGCCGATGCCTTTGCAAAATGTTCGACCATCGTTTGAAGAGAACTCCAACGAGACTCTCCAGAAGGCCTCCAACAATGTGGAGCCTCTCCACTCTCAGGGATATCCCCCTCATTCTCTTCATTCGATGGCCCCGAATCTCTCGACAGGTCACTCCTCATCAAACTCCTTTGGAAACCCGAATGTCTCTAACGAAGCGCAAGTCAATTCTTACTCGAGGGAAGATTTAACGAGGTCAGCGACTGAATCCCAACGCCAGTAACTCCACTTTCTCTTCCTCTTCTGTTGACTCCGATAAACATATTCACTGCATCTAAATAGCATTCCTTCAGTTGAAACAACCGTGTGTAACCGACACGCTTCGAAGAAGTTGTCTCTTTCTTTGCGTGGAGCGTTCTGGTAGATCAAAAAATTCCCGCGCGAATTTCCCGCACAATAGATCACGATATGCCACGATTTTCCGATCGTTTTCAACTTAGAGATTTTCGAAATGTACTAGAACTTTGTGCTCGGTTTACGATTCTTTTAATTTTAATCGCTTTCTGATGTGCTGTTATTTAGAGGACGAAATGAACAAGCCCGTGCGAATTCCGGACATGTTCCTGCGTGCCACGAAGAGAGGCGCCACTGCGCTTCTCAGCGACGTTTCGAATGTCAACTCCGAGGATAAAAAGGATGAGCCTGTTCAGCTACCTATCATCAAGCGTCCAAGAGTGGACGGCGAATTTGTTCTTCGCGATTTGCTTCTTGATGGAGACTGGAAGAAATCTCTTCAAGGAGAACTTCAGAAGCCTTACATAAAGAACATCGAGAATTTCCTTCGTAGCGAATACGCCAAGGTTCGCTTCGTGTATCTGTCGTTGAACTTGAAATGTTTGAGGGAAAGAAGATCTTCCCTCCTCGTGATTCGATTTTCGCCGCCTTTCATCACACTCCTTTGAAGAAAGTTCGTGTTGTGATCATCGGACAGGATCCGTATCACGATGACGGACAGGTCTCACTTGCAACAATTTCTGAGAAGAAGATGTTTAGGCTCACGGACTGTCTTTCTCGGTGCCGCGAGGCAAGAGCATTCCGGGATCGCTGAGGAACATCTATAAGGAGCTCGCTACTGACATTCCCGGCTTCAAGATCCCGAACCACGGAAATCTGGAGAAATGGGCGAACCAGGGAGTCTTCCTTCTCAATGCAACGCTTACAGTCGAGTGAGCTCCTTTGTTATCCTCTCGAAAGCTTTCGTTCGCTTACAGAGCTCATCAGGCAAATTCGCATTCCAATATCGGCTGGCAGCAGCTGACGGACGCCGTCATCGCCACATCCAGTCGCAATTGTGATAAACTGGTATGAAGTGAAGTCTTGATTTACAGTATTTTCTAGGTCTACGTTCTGTGGGGTGGCTTCGCGAAAAAGAAGGAGGTTCTTCTCGATAAGAAGAAGCATGCTATCATCCAGGTTTGAAAGAAAATAAAGCCTAAATAGTCGATTCAGTGTGCTCATCCTTCTCCGCTGAGTGCCTCCAGGGGCTTTCTCGGATCGCGCTGCTTCTCGCGCATCAACGAGCAACTGGAGAAGTTCGGTCACAAGCCCATCGACTGGAATCTCGACTAGAGTAGGCTCTGTGTTGTTTAACCTTTGAATCACTTTGTTCTTCTTTTGCTTGCTTCTTTCTTCTTGCCAGTCTTTCGACGTGGTGCTTTGCAAAAGCGGTTAACACTCTTCACATTGCCTTTTCTCTAGACACTTTCGTTCTTTGTTTGTTCGTGGATCTCCGTCTATCTTTCTGTTCTATGCGCTGAGGTGAACGAGTAAAATAAAAGGCAACGGGTCCTATATGGGCGTGGTTGGTGCTTCTTTCTGCAAGAGGAACACAGACAGAGCTGGGCTTCTTGCAATTGTCAGTCAGTTATGCAAGTTGCTGTCTTCCTGTTGCTCGCTGCGATTCACATCGTCGTCAAGGCGAAGGTTTATTCCTTTGCGAAAGGTTAGGGAAAGTCGCATCGTTGTTAGTTCCAGGTGACGAGAACAACTTTGTGCGTGTGGAGGCGGGTGGCAAGAAGTTTCCAGGTGGGCGCGAGACATTGAGCGATGTGGTTCTTGCAAGTCGCAATGGGACATTCAAGCACTCGGAACAACATACCAAGTACTCGATGAGCTACTCCAGTCTCAACGACCCGAGACTTGGTTTCAAGGCGAAGTCTCGTCGACCTCACAAGCACCATAAACAGCGTTACCAATGAACACCAATAAAGGTTGAACATGCAGCTCAGCTCTCGTTATTTTGAGTCTTCAAAACACTTGCTTGCTAGTCGAGACCTTCTCAGACGGTTCCCTTTGCAGCAACTCCGACAAGCTGCAAAATGATATTGTCGACATATGTCTGTTGCTGGTTTTTAGAAGCGCCAACTGAACTTCTCCTGGGCTTCGCCAAAAACCTCCCTCTCTCTCTCGCGCGCGCGGAGGTCAAATTTGTTGTTTGCGCCGCGCCAGTTTTGACGCCAGCCTGAAAAACCTTTCAGTCGCGAAATTAGCCTTTCGGCTGAGTGGTCGAATGTGTTCATGGGCTCTCGTTGCATTGTTTGACGCTGTATCTGTTGCAGGTTTATCGGCGATTTGAAGCTGAGATGGATACGAAGGGTGCGGAAATGATTCGCTCGCGCTTGCCTCGTCTTGGCCTTGGAACTTGGCAGGTTGCTCATCGTTTTCTGCAGTAATCATCTTCAATCAAAGTTCAGGTGAAGCCAAGCGAAATTCCATCTGTTGTGGAGGCTGCTTTGTCGGCCGGATACCGTTACATCGACACTGCCCAAGTTTACGGCAACGAAGCGGCTATCGGCGATGCCCTCGCCCTTCTCCTGCCCAAGTACAATTTGAAGAGGTGAACCTTGTCTCTTCCTCTCACACATTTTTTTCAGAGAGGACATCTTCATCACAAGCAAGCTCGCTCCAGCGAATCAGGGAGCAGCCAAGGCGCGTCAGAGCGTCGAAGAGTCGCTGAGCAAACTCAAGGTTCTTCTTCTTTTACTCTGTCCATTTGCTGCAGACGGAGTACTTGGACCTGTTCATCATTCACTGGCCCGGATCTTCGAACAAGTCGGACAGTCCGGAGAACTCGAAGCTGAGAAAAGAGAGCTGGGAAGCTCTTGAGACGCTCTACAGTCAGTTGCAATTGAATAATTCTTGGTTTCGTGTTTTAGAGGAAGGAAAGCTGCATGCGATTGGCGTCTCGAACTACAACATCGTTCATCTCAACGAGCTTCTCGGACACGCAACTGTTCTTCCGGCTCTCAATCAGGTATTTCTATCAACTCTTGAGAGTTAACATTTAGGTGGAATATCATCCGTTCTACCATCAAGATGATCTGGTGGCCCTCTGCAAGGAGAAGGGAATTCATTTCCAGGTTTATTTTTTGAAGTCTTCTCATTCCAACTTTCAGGCATACAGCAGTCTGGGTGGACCCGATGCTTGGAAGGAGCTCTTCGAGAATCCTATAGTCAAGGCAATCGCAAAGAAATACGACTGGTCGCCCGCGAAGGTTCTTCTCGCGTGGGCCCTCAGTCAAGACATCAGCGTCCTTCCTCGAAGCATCAAGCCTGAGCGAGTTCGTGAGAATCTCGACGCTCTCAATGCTCGTCTCACCGTCGAAGAGGTCGACGCCCTTCGTCAGCTCGGCGTCACGAAGAAGACTTGCTGGGATCCTGCGTCTGTTCTGTGAAATGTTTCCATGTTTTATTAAATTCTATGGCTGATAAGCAAGAGTTATGTACACAGATCGTCATTTGAGCATCTTCGTCTTGGGGCAATCTTCTGCTTCACTCATTCTTCTTGTTGTTCTGGAGATTCTTTCGTTCCGACTTGCTGAGACCTTCCTTCGCCTCGTTGTAGATATTGTGGATGTCGAACTCGAGGATGCAGTTCTCCTGAAGCAAACGTCTTTTCTCTTCTTCTCTTGCCTGAGTGAAGACGAAAGGGACGGCTCGATGATTGGAGTTGACGAGTGGTCGTCGTCTCACCTCCTTCGTACCTTGGAAACAGCAGAGAGTCGGCAACTGGCGACTCGTTGGATGGGCGTTCACACGGAAGCGATCTGCCTCTTTCGGCCACCGTCCCACATCCAACTTCCCGAAGCGGAGATTCGGCAACGTGAATCAAACAAAATGAAGAAAAGGAGAAAAGCTTACTTCTCACTCAACTCGGCGAACACCGGGGCGACGTGCTTGCTGTCAGGACTCCAAGTCGCGTAGAAGAGGATGAACCAAGTGCCCTTGCTTCTTTGCAACTCTTCCTACAGAACTTTCTACGAAAGAAGAAACGCTTACAAAGAGTTCAGTGTTCTGGAAGTAAGTGATCCTTTCCGGTCCCTTGTAGATGGGCTCGGGGAACGCCACACTCACCACTAAAAGAGATCCTTGAAGGAAAAGAAAGAAGCTCACCAATACAAAGGACAAGGTAGACAAGACCCACAAGAAGATCGGCTCGTAAGAAAAGGAAAGAGTTCGCCACTTTTGTGAAGAGGAACACGTTGCTCAAGTAATGCAGCCAGTTCTGAAGAAGAAATAAAAAGAAAGAGAAAAGTGACCGTCGCCTTGCGTCCCTTCCACACAATCATCACTCCCAAGAAGACGAGGATCTCGCGTTCTCTCTAAAAGATCAAGGAGAAAGAAGAAAGCACTTACATAGTCGACGGAGCATTCATTGGTGAAAGTGAAAAGAAGCTCGCAGATTGGGCCGATGCCCTTCGTGACGAGGAAGGCGAGTGAGAGAAGAGTGTTGAGAATGTGATGAGCGGTGAAGGCCCGTCGAGCCTCGCTCAGACGAGGCAACAACATCACCGCGCTCCCGAAGCACCTGCACAAGTCTTCTTTGGAACAGAGATCGCACTCCCTCCCCGCCCCCGCGCCTCCTCCTTATGAAGATTGCGCATGCACGGCGACTACATAGCAGACAACTCCGGTGTCTGCCGTCTCGACCGGCAAGAAGCGGCTTATTGCTGTTGTCGGAGTGCGCGAGGAGAGAGCGTGTCAGCAAATTGAAGGCGGACGTGTCTTCTGTGTCTCATGTGTCCGTGTCTCGAAGACACGTTCTTCGCGTTAAAAGTGCACTCCATTTTGGTCTTTGTATGTTGAGGGCTGGGGGAGGGGGAGAGGGCGCGCGTTTTCATAGACCCGAGACTAGGAAGGAGAGACATGGCGTCTGCCCTCCTCATCGCCCTCTAATGAGTGCACTGCAGGTCGCCTCCGCCCGGTCTTGTGTCATCCCGGTCTTGTGAAGGATTCCACGCTTCTCTTCCCTCGTCACTCCCTCCCCCGAGATTTGGTCTCCTGCTGGAGTTGCTATAACAACTCGCTCACCCTCTTCCTTGTTCACGTTCTCGTGCATGGCCAGAGAGGGCCGGGCATCGCCCGTGCCCGTCGACCCCGCCGGCATCCCTACTCGCCGGCTTCCCTCCAGATATCGCCGGTTTGTTCTCTTGAGAGAACCCGGAAGAGAGAGAAGCTGCAGGTCGGACTCGCCATCTCTGCCGGCCGTGTGTCCGATCTGCGAGTCGACGCCGCCTCAAGGATGGCACTTCGGGGCTCCGAGTTGCTCGGCGTGCTGCGCCTTCTTCCGTCGCCTCGTGACGAATCGCCGTCGTTATCGTTGTCTCAAAGATGCCCGTCTCTGTCGTCCATCGGCCTTCGCCATCTGCGATGAACGTGAGTCTCCCTCGTCGCTGGTCTTCACCTTCCAGGCTCTCGAGGTCTTCTCACGTGCAAGCATTGTCGGGCTGCTCGCTGTCTCCAGTTCGGCATGCGTCCCGAAGCCGTGGAATGTCGTCGCGAGACGCCGACTCTTCGTCTCTCAGAGATGGGACAGTCCTCGACGGTGTCTCTCTCAGCGACAAGTCCTCTGCCAACCGACCTCCCCCTCCTCTCAAATGTCCTCTTCGCCTTCCGTCACATTGACATGTTCCGCGAGCAACTCAACGAGTGTCCTTCCGAGGTTCCTCTCTGGTCAGTCTTCGTCATCGAACTTCTCCAGGTGGCAGGCGGACCCTCGGAGTCGATCTTCTACTCCATGGCGATGCATATGCGAGCTGTGTCGCGAGAGCTGCAAGTCATGGAGAGCTTCTTGGACATCGTCCACGACTTCGCCCCTTTGAGTCGTCGCGAGAAGCGTCTCTTCACTCAGAACAGTTTCCATCTCTGGGTGAGTGACCCGAGAAGAAGAGGACCTCTGCAGGCACCCTTCTACTGTATTCTCCGCACGGTCACTTCCGACTGTGATAGCTCCGCCGCAGCACGACGCTTCTACACCGATCGCAATAGCTACATCGGCCTCTCAGAGGAGGACATCCGACGTTTCGCCGACTCTTCTGCTGGCGTCGAAGCTCCCGTGGACAAGCGAGACCTCGCCCGGTGAGTCTCCCTCCGTCCTCGCTTGATGGCTCATGCGGCGTCAAGGCAACGAAAGACTTTTGAGAAGTGAGCAGGCGTCTTGTAGTCCCTTGCTCTGTGCTTCCTCAAATGAGCTCGGCTTCAGTTTCCTCCAAGACTCGCTCACGTGCATGCATTCCGCCCTCTTTCACTCCCTCAAAGCACTTCGACTCGAGCCAACCGAAGTCGCCGCAGTCCTTCTACTGTCGGTCCTCCAATGCAGTAAGTCTTCTTCCTTCTCCAACCTCAACAACAGCAGACGCGTCCATCTCCTCCTCCAACTCGGACTTCTCCTTCAGAAGACTCCGCAACGCTCTCGTGGCAGAGTTGTCTCAGTTCTACAAGAGACGCGGCGTGCATCCCACGAGACTCGGAGAGGTGATCCTCCTTCTGAGCACTCTCTCTGTGAGTCTTCATGAAGAGGGAGGAGAGAGAGTTGAGGACACGGGGGCGGCCTTCACTCAGCTAGCCGCTTACATGCACGTCACGTGTGGGAACAGCGCTTACACGAGGGCGAGACTCGAAGCGGCGAATCACTCGGAGCTAGAGACGGGCATCGTCGTGAAGAAGGAGTTGTCCGACTGACTTCTTCTTCATCTTCCTTTTCTCTTCTGTGATATGATTCTTAAGAGTATAAAAGAGAGTTTATTTCCTGTGAAGACAGTCCTTCTCCTCGCCGTCGAACTTGATCTGCATGTTGACGGTGCCGATGTCGAAGAACTTGGTCGGCTGCTGTCCCTTCGCGACGAAGTCCTCGGGGATGTAGAAAGTGACCTTGCGTTGACACGGCGTCGAGTCGTCACAATCATGGTAGATGTTCAGCTTCGGGTCTATCGTCGTCAACTCCGACTCGTAGCCGTGAATGAGGAAGTGTCCAAGGGAATCCGTCATCCCTTCGGCGAGCAAATCGTCTAAGTCGGGGCCTGAAAGAGAAGATTTCTAGAAAAGAATCACGCACCGCTGTCGTCGTCATAAAGCTTGACCTTGGTGTTGGCGAGAGGGCGATCCCCGCAGAGGAGGACGCCCTTCACTCCCACTGCTTGGTCACCCGCGAGGACGAGGTGGCTAGCAAGGAAGAGGGAGAGGAAGAAGGAGAGAAGGAAGCTGCTCATAGTCAAGACGAAGGAGTGCGCAGTGGAGGAGGCGCAAGGCGCTCGACGACCTCGATGGTGTCGTCTCGCGGAAACTGTTTGGGAGCCGCGATCTCAGTCACTTTTGGCGACCGGTTGTCGTCGCCCGCTCTGAGTGGGCAAACGCTGACTCACTTCGCCTTCCTCCCCTGCTCCCCCTTCCTCTTTCATCTTCCTCCTTCGCCTTTTAGACTCAGACGATGAGCAGGGGCTTCTCATTTCCTAGCAGAGGTGAGAAAGAGGTGCGAAGCGATGAATGGCGGCCCTCTGTGAATTGGCAGCGAAAGAAAAGACCCGGGCAGGCATCAGCTGCCCTCGGCAGACGAGGCACAGACGCGTACCGAAGAAGAAGCGGCCGCCTGCTGGCCGCCAGCTCTTGTCTCGGTCATGTCGCCCTCTCTGCTCCTTCTCCTTCCCCTTCTCCTCGACCCCGTCCTCTCATGGAGTCCACGTCTTCGAGACCCTGCATCTCAATGGTCTCCAACTCGAACTCGACTCCAAGAGACTCGGCAGAACTACTCTGAGGAATGGCTCGAAGGAGTGCCCATCGACCACTTCTCCTTCACGACTCCCTTCTCCTTCTCCCTTCGCTACTTCATATCGGAGGAGCATTTCCTTCCCGATGGTCCCATCCTCTTCTACACGGGCAACGAGGGCTCTCTCGAAGGCTTCGCCGAGAATACGGTCAGTCTCGGCCTCGTCTCTCACTTCCTTGCAGGGATTCATGTTTGACATCGCCCCCGAGTTGCGCGCCGCCGTGGTCTTCGCCGAGCATCGTTTCTACGGGAAGACGAAGCCTTGGGGCAACGCGAGCTACTCGTCGGTGGAGAAGCTGGGCTTCCTCTCCTCGGAGCAGGCCCTCGCCGACTTCGCCTTTCTCATCGACTACCTCAAGACAAAAGTGAGTTGAGAGAAGAAAGAGAAGTTGAGTGGAACAGCGTCTGAATGCGGCCAAGTCGCCGGTCATCGTCTTCGGTGGATCTTACGGTGGAATGCTCTCTGCTTGGATGCGCATCAAGTATCCCCATGTGGTCGCTGGGTGAGACTCCACTTCCCTCCTCTCAACGCCTTCTCCACCCTGCAGGGCGATCGCCGCTTCGGCGCCCGTCTTCTGGTTCCCGGGTCACAAGGACGTGGCAGAAGACGTCTACGACAAGATCGTCACTCGCTCCTTCGTCGACGCTGGGTGCAAGGCCGAGAACGTGCACGGGGGATTCGAGGCGATCGGCCGTCTTGCCGCTTCTTGTTCGTCTCGTGTCCCTCTCCCATTCAATCCTTCAGCATCGGGTCGTTCCTTCTTGAACTCGCTCTTCCGACTGTCCGAGAAGTCGCGTCTTGAAGCAGAAGGCGACTCGGCCTTCCTCATTTCCTTCGTGAGGGAAGTGTTCGAGAGCATGGCGATGGTCAACTATCCCTATCCTGCCAACTTCCTCTCTCCTCTTCCCGGCTGGCCCGTCAAGGCAATTCTCTCTTCTCTCTTCACTCCCTCTCTTCTTCAGGAGTCTTGCAAATTCCTTCAAGGAAGTCCGAAGACAGACGAAGATTTTGCTCGCGGTCTCTACCAAGTCACGAATCTCTACTACAACTTCACGGGCAAAACAAAGGAACTCTGCGCGAATCCAATAGTGTGTGAGGGCGCCTTCGCCGCTTTGGGAGACCCCCTCGGTTGGCCCTGGCAGGTGAGTCTTCTGAGGAGAAGGAGAACTTCCCTCAGGCTTGCACGGAGATGGTCATGCAACTGTGCGCCTCGGGTCCTCCCAACGACTTCTTCCTCCCAGACTGTCCTTTCTCCGTGGACTTCGTGCGCTTCGGATGCGCCATTAATTTCGGAAGCCTCGGCTACTCGGCCAACCTCACGCGACCTTCGTGGGTGCTCACTCTCTACGGCGCCTTCTTCCCCAGCGCCTCGAACATCGTCTTCTCGTTAGTTCTTCTCTTTGTCCTCGGAAGAGTGTGCAGGAATGGCTATCTGGACCCGTGGTCGGGTGGCGGCTGGAGTCTCGTGTCGAAGACTGAAGGCTCCCTCGTGAGCATCATTCTCAAACAAGGAGCCCATCACTACGATCTTCGAGGAGCTCATCCCCTCGACACGGACGAGGTCTTTCCCTTCCCTCCCCTCAACCAAATCCTTCTTTGTAGGTGAAGAAAGTGCGCGAACTGGAGAAGAAGCACATCCGCAAGTGGATCTCCCAACACCGACGAGCCACTCTTTGACTGTCTTCTCTTCTTGCATAAATCCTTTTATTTCTTCGAGATCCAACTGAAGGGAGCGTCGAGGGACGAGCCGAGGGCCTCCACGGCGACACGCACCGCCTCGGCGAACAGCGCGTAGTTCACCGGCTTCTCCGCGTTTAGCCGCAAGATCTCGCCACGGACGGCCGTGAAGAAGAGGACGGGCACCGTCGAGGGCAGGCTCGAGTCGTCTATCTTCCTCCCCCCTCCTCTTCAAGAGAACTCACAGGCGCCGACGAGGAAGGCCTCCTTGACGGAATAGCGATGGAACTCCTCGGAGAAGTTCTTCCAAGGCAGGAAGTCGGGGGCGAGGACGGCGACACTCGAGTAGAACCACGATTCCATGTCGTCGCCGCAGACGAGCGTCCGTCCGAGATGGAAGGCGCGACTTTGGAAGACTCCTTGACGAGCCGCGATCTTCGCCACTGTGCGCACTTTCCTGCAACTATGAAGAGGAGGGGGAGGGAGGACGGACGAGGTGGAGGTGTCGTCGACGGAGGAGAGACGGAAGGCGAAGGAGCAATTCGTGAGAAGAATGGTCGTCAACGAGGGCGACATGTTGAAGGCGGAGGGACGGATGTCGCGATGAACGTGGAGAGCACGATGCACGTCATGCACCGCCTGCAACATCTGCGCCGCCAGCTGAAGACCGTCCGTCGTCCTGCATCCTCTTTCATCCTTCTTCGTCCTTTCCCCACTTGAAGGTGTCACCACAACTCGCCCGAAAGGCGTCGAGACTTGGTCCAACGAGGGGCAACAGCAAGAAGTCGATGTTCTCATGGCTAGCTCGCGAGATGAGCTGCGGGAAATGCCGGCGATATTCCTCGTGGGCAGCCATCCACTCGAGGATCCTCACTTCTCTCTGCCCCTTCTTCTTTCTTTCCAAATAAACCTTGAGATGTGGACAGTCGGGCGGGAGACCCTTCGGTTCGGTGTGCATGAAGAAGGGTGCCGCCTTCTCCTCGTCCTTCTTCGTCACGAGCACTCGATAGGAGTGCCGTCCAAGCACGGCGTCGACTTTCAACCTGTGATGTCCTTCCTTCTTCTTCCTCCCTCACGTGGCGCTCTTCAGACTCAAAATCTGTCCCTCGCTCAACTTGTCCGAGTCGAACTTCTCCAAGGCCTTCTCATCAATCTCGACGAGTTTCGACGTGGCCGTGATAAGCTGCCCCCATTGCTTTGAGGGAGAGGCTCACCTTGAATTGTCCTTTGGTGTAGAAATGAGAGTCCGCGGACTTCTCGGCCATCTCGCACACCTTCCTTCTACAAAACGACCCTTTCTCGGAAACCAATCTTTTCTCAACAATGCAAATTCTGGATTGAGTACACAAGAAGAAGGAGAGGGGAGAAGGAGCACGTACTACACACATCCACAAGATCGAGATGTTGCCTTGTGGGAACCGGTCTACCAACCTTCCTCCTATATAAGTTGACAGAGTTCGCGACTAAAAGAGGAAATGCTCGTCTACAGTCTCTTCTTGTTCTCTTTGCTCTCTGCATCCACTGAAGGTATCGGCATCGGCAGACAACAGTCAACTGCCGTCTACGGCACTCTCATGTGCAACAGCCAGCCAGCCGCAAATGTCAAAGTCAAGCTTTACGACGAGGACGACAGTAAACTTCTTCTCTTTTATTAAAAGAACGCGTTTAGCGGATGTCGACGACCTCCTAGGGGAGGGGAAGACCGACTCTCAAGGGCGCTTTCAATTGTCGGGAAGCACCTATGAGATCACTTCGATTGACCCGAAACTCAACATATATCACGACTGTAACGACAACTTGGTAGAAGTGACTAGAGGTGAAGATATTGTTTAGCCGTGTCAAAGGAGAATCACCATTAATATCCCCGACAGCTACATCTCGAGCGGAGCGTAAGTCTTCCACTCGTATCCAGATTGTTCAGAACTCCTCAGCGACAGTACAACGCCGGCACGATCCAACTGGCTGGACAGTTCTCGGGCGAAACGCGAGATTGTCTCAACTAACTTCTTTTTGTTATTCAGTTTTTATCGAAAAAAAAACAATGTTGATGAAAAATTGTAACATGGAGATCTACAAGTTCTTGCGCATATACTGGTGATCAATAGTAGAAATGCTCTTCTTAACTGACGAAACTGGAGGAGGCGGAGGCGGTGGTGATGGAGGAGGAGGAAGAGATGAGACCTCACCTCGGACACTTTGAGTAGAAGAAGACTTTGCAGTCTCTGAAGACGCTGAATTGTCGGACAGGCGATCCAAAACGGGGAAAGCTGAAGTGGCCGCTGTGGAGTGCAGAATCGGGTCGCATCTAGTGTATCCACAACGTGTGTAGAAGGATTCCTTGTCCTCGGTTGAAAGATATGCCTACGATGGAGTTCGGAGTGAAAGAGAAACACTCACTTGTAAGTATCCTCGTAGTCGAACGTAGTCTTCCACTAAACGCATAAGACGTTTCCCAATGCCTTTTCTTCTCAGATCCTTCGCTACGATGACTGATTCAATCCAAACAGCAGCAGGACGACCTGGCAGGGAGCAGACTCTCGCATGCCCAATGAGTTTTTCTTCTTCGAAATCTAAAAAAATGTCAGATCGAAACAGTTGTCCTAACCATTCGCCCGTCGAATAAGCAATAAAGACATTGGTGGTTGAAGACTGCACGACTTTGTTTGGGAGTGTTCTCGTGACCCGTCACTCCGTGGCCACTCCTAAAGCGCAAAGATCCTCGAAGACAGAAAATCTTACTTGATTGAGTAGTTCGATGCACGCTCGGTGGAGATTCTGTCGGTAGTAGAGCGGCACGAGGATCAGATCCCCGTCTTCCATCCTCCATTCGTCTAAAACTTGCTTTATTTATATTCGTCTTTCTTACGAATTCACGCGATTACCCAAACACATCACATACAGACAAACTATCCTAGGGACTAATCTCAATACAAAAAGAATTCACAAATCCGACACGACCCTTTTGAAACCAAAGAGAAAGATATGTGAAAAGGAATCAATTGCCTTAGTTATCAACAACAGCTCGAAAGAGATCGGGTAGGAAGGAAGAACTAGATTGGCGAAAGAGATGAAGACCAGCGTTAGAAGAAAAGAAATGTGAATAGTCTTCTGATGGCAGAAAAAGACTAGAACGTTGGGAAAGAGCACTAGCCAATACGGAAATCGCATCTCGGTCGGAGTGGAGAGGGGAGTGAACACAAGATCCACACAAGAAATGGCTCCAGCTAACAATGTGAGTAAGAATTCCCATCGCGACCTTGCTAGCACAAAGAGTTGACAAAGAAGACATATGACAAAGGCGATGTGACCAGAAAACGCTGTCAAAAGGCAGATGATACAACTGAGAAGAATGGTAAAGCTCAAAGAGAAGTTTACAGAAGCGACTACACGAACTGCCATGCTGGCTATGACACCGAGAAAGACAAGAATTGTGGTGACAATGAAACAAAGCATCACAGTTTCAAATAAGTGAAGATAAACTCGGGTTAGGTTGATGCAGACAAGAAGAAAGCCTAGAGAACGACACAATTCTCGTTTCAAATTGAGGCCGGATGGGTTGTTCGCGTCAAAGACTCCGAGAAGTAAAATGAGCAGAACGATGAAGGTAGGCAGAAAAGGAAGATCGTTACGAAGCAGGAAGAATGAGGACGCCGTCCAGTCGACGCCATAAGTAATTTGACCTTTGCAGGAAGAATCTGTGACGGCGACAACAAGTACAGATTCGTCATTCGTGTGGATTGGTGCAAGTCGTAAGACGAGGACGTCGTCACGCCATTCAGCCAGCTTCGAGAACGCCTCACTTTCATAGCTCGCAAAGAGCATCGTATTTCTTGCCTCATCTTCTTGTGCACACATCGGCTTGAAAGTGATCTTGAAAATGATGAAGTGTAGTCCAAGCTTCAAGCGTAACATCACAGCGTTCGAGTTATCCATTGAGGAGACGCTTGGTAACAAGTCCCGCAACGACACTTCATGTGATGTAGGATTAAGAGCGAAGAGTCGAAGAGATTTTGAATGAAGAATCGCCGTTCCATGTAACTTGATCAAGGTCCATGAAGCAATCGCGTAAAAATCACCTTGCGAAGCAACAGGCATTTGATGCCCAAATTCGTCATAGACATTCGCATCTTCGGAATCCTGAGCGAGGACTAGGACAAATTCACTCGAAGATGAGATCTTCCTTGTCTTTGAGGTAGTGGAAGTTTCGCTGAGTGCGCGTCCCACAATCAATCTCGTTGTAACAGCTGTCTCGGCATCAATCTCCACTTCATTTCTCTTCACTTCCAGGAATTTCTTTAATGCCGCTTTCGAATTGGTCTCCCATTGGCGAAGTTGCTCGGCGTAATCGAACAGGACTCGGCTTGTGTAGCGGGTTAGCTGGTTGCACCAGAGAATGCAAAGATGGTCCGTTTCCTTGTAGACTGTCGGGATAGACCAAGACGGAAGATGGATAATCGATTGAGAATGGAATGACGCGAAACGATCTTGAACTTGAAAATCACGATTGCCGCCGCTTATCGATAACGAGGCGATCTTCTGGTCGGCGGCCGCGTGGATCCATTTGTTTTGCCAGACCGTGTAGAAGTCATCCATGGCCGCTGAAGTGGGAACTGGCGACTTGAGAAGTGGCGCTGCCAGCGAGAGAATCAAGCTAACAAGAGGATGAATCTTAGGCTCGACGGCGATAGCATGAGCCACAACTCCTCCGAAGGAGTGTCCAACGAGGATCAGCTTCTCGCCCGGATATCGTTGGGCAATGAACTCCACGGCTTCGGCAGCAAATCGGACTTGGCGATGCAATCTTCCAGCTGATAAGAATGTGTGCTCCTCATCGAAATCGACAGCAAAAAAGTCGAAATTGAAATTGGAGCGACGCATCTCAGTCTTGTTCTTCATGATGGTCGCCAGTGAACGAACTTGCTTACAAGATCCGCTGCTTCCGGGAATAAAGAGGACGGGATGGCGAGGGCCTGGTCGGTTAGAACGTGCGCCGCCTTCTATGTACTCAATCAACGTATACGGAGAGTTTTCGTCCTTTGCAATGGGTTTGAAGAGTAGCGATCGATACATAAACGTCATGTCGCACGAATTCGCTTCATTGATGTTCTTAAGCGTCCGGAATATGGACAGACATAGAAGAAGAACCGCGGCAGCCACCACCGCCAAGAGAAGCCATCGCATGGCCCGCGCCCTGACCCAACGCTGGAAATTAAGTCTTTGAAAGACATGCATGCATACACTTAAGCGGATAGACACGTCAAAGCTAGAAAAGAAAGGAGAAGAAATGCAAATAAGACGTCGGCACGAAGACAAGCTTGCGTCAGAAACTACAAACATCAAACAACAGTCTCAGACGTCTTGCATCACACATTTTTTAAAAGTGTGCGCGCTAGCGCGCGCTGAATTTTCTCTTGCGAATTTGGCGCTGCTTGTTTAGTTTCATTTGGGTTGTGCATTTGGGTTGGTTTTTTTTTTTGCAGAATGTCTGGTGCTTTGGAGAATGCGAGTCCTGTTGTCTACTCAGTTAAGCCGAGAGATCGGCCAGTGACAAAGGCAGAACTTGACGAAGACGTCGAGGACCCGATTGACACTCGAGAGGTTAGAATTTCAGATTTTTCTTTTAACGTTTTCCAGATTTTCGATCTGATTCGTGACATCAACGATCCGGAACATCCTCTCACTCTCGAACAACTAAACGTCGTGCAAGAAGAGCTGATCACTGTGATCGACGAGCCGGACGACCATTTTGTTCATGTCAGATTCCTTTCCCCATTAATCGTCAAAGAACGATTCAGGTGGAGTATACGCCGACGATCCCGCACTGTTCCATGGCCACGCTTATCGGATTGGCAATTCGTGTGAAACTTGCACGAAGTCTGCACACAAAAATAAAGGTTCGAGTTCCTGTTTAATGAACTCGCTTTTTTGCAGGTTTTGGTATCTATCACGCCGGGCACTCATGCTTCGGAAGAAGCAATTAATCGTCAACTGGCGGATAAAGAGCGAGTGGCCGCCGCCATGGAGAATCCCTCATTGATGCAAGCCGTTAATCAGTGCCTTCTTCCACCGGACTAGTCTATCATCTGCTGATCCGAGTAAAAATTTATCAACTGAGTGTCTGGAATTAGCTAGTTGTTTCGTTCATCCCTTTTCTACCTCTGAACATGCCTGAACTTTTACATAACCTCGAAAAAGAAAAGAGAAGATGGCTGCAAGTATACGGGCCATGAGATTTTCGACAAAATCGCGACAAACTGCCACGTACTTACAGAGACAAGTAAGCCCTTATGCTGTTCGTTGCAAATACATTTCAGGCAAAAGATGAATATGCGAGAAAAGCCCGTGAACACGACTATCGGGCTCGTAGTGCCTTCAAACTGGCGGAGATTGATGACAAGTACAAATTCCTCTTGCCCGGTTTGTTCTTGTGAAATACTTTCAAGTTTTCCTAGGTACGGCTGTCATCGATGTGGGAGCAGCGCCTGGTTCGTGGTCTCAAGTGGTCCTAGAGAGAACTAATCCAGTGGAGACTGGAGGACTTTTGGTCTCCGTGGACCTTCAGGTAACATTATCAATCTGTTTGTTCAACAAGTTTGTCTTAGTTAATCAAACCATTAAAAGGAGCCGTCGTATTGTCGGAAATGGACATTACAAGTCGTGCAACTCGAGCAGAAATTCGACGAGCGTTTGGCGATCGCCTGGTTGATTGTGTCCTGTCTGATATGGCTCCAAGTCCCACAGGTGAGGAACTTGTCGGCCTGGCCTTTTCATTGTTACAGGTAGCCCTAGCGTTGATCATGAACGGATTCTCAAGTTGGTTCGCAGTGCCATTTCTTTGTTCACGGGACCTTCGTCAGTTCTAAGACCAGCCTCGCGGTTCACATTTCTGTGTAAGATTTGGGATGGACAGGATAGGATATCGTTTATGAAAGAGCTCTCTGAAGAGTTTTCAACTCTTAAGGTTATCAAACCACAAGCATGTAGAGACAACAGCGCTGAACTTTATATTATGGCAAGGAGATTTTAATAAAGATTCATATTGATGTAGTTGCTTGGATGCTGGTAACACTCCGCGTGCGATATTTCTGTCAGTATGCCTAGGACTTTAGTTGACCCATTCAGATGGTGTGGCGAAACGCGGCGAAAGTTGTGGCCGCTGCTGTCGAAGCTGTCGGAAGAGCCTTTACGAGGGCAGTCCGAGAAGAACTTAGAAGTGAGCAAAACGTCTCTAATAGTTTCTCGATTATTTCAGCCTCTTCTCAAGCAGCACAGCGTCAGGCGGATCGGACGGGCCAATCGCAGTCTGAAGCAAAACAAGCTGGTAATACTAATGCGAAACTGGGAATATCGTTGCAAGTGAGTGAACTTGATGCTTTCAGACGAAATCTTTCAGGAAGCCGTGCAAATTCTGAACGCCAGAGAGCCTCTCGAGTTGGAGGATGTACAGAAGAAATATGAGCATCTATTCAAAATAAATGACAAGTCAACAGGAGGGTCTTTCTATCTTCAAGCCAAGGTACGGAATGGTTGAATAGCTCTGAAAATAAAGTTATGTTCAGGTGTTTCGAGCAAAGGAGAGAATAGACGAAGAACTTCGAAGACAAGGAATCAATGTCGAGACGAAGGAGCCTCAAACTGAGTCAAAGGAAACGGAGAGGAAAGAGTCTTGAGAGTTTGGTTGTTGTTCTGTTTCTTCCCTTTAAACTCATTGCTCAACGTGCATTGTTGTACGAGTTCATGTTCTAGACGATATAGGATAGTAAAGGAGATTTACTCACCTTCGTCTATTTGGTTTACTGTCTCGATTCAGAATTTACTTGCTGAGAGAAGGCTATGCTATATAAATGTTTCAGATGGGGGTACCAGGCTTATGGAAGCTGCTGGAAAAGGTAGAAGAACCAACAGGCCTGGAAACCTTGGAAGGCCAGGTCGTCGCTGTCGATGCAGCGCTCTGGATTTATCAAGCCTCACTTGGAGCGGGTGTGTCAATGCGGAATCCACAACTAGCACTCTTTCTCAAGCGAATATGCTCATTTCTTGCCTACAAGATTCTGCCCGTCTTCGTCTTCGACGGTCCTCGTATTCCTGCTCGCAAGCAACGCGTCCTCGCTGAACGAGAAGCCAGAAGAGCAAATCAAGATCAAACGTTGAGTCGCAAGCAGAAGAAGATCCTCGAGAAGTTCGCAGTGGAAAAGACGACCGAGCAAGCAGTGGAGAAAGTGAAGGATGCTCTCGTGACGCCGGCTATCAAAGCCCAAAGAACACAAGAACGAATCTATGGAAGTGTGCTACCCGAAGAACGACCTGCTGTCGAAGTCGTTGACCTTAGTGAAGACGAAGACGAGGAGGTGGTTGTGTTGAAGGAAGAGTGGAAGATTGAGAAAGATGAAGGAGAACGACTCAAGGAAGACAGAGAAGTCTTGAGAGAACGTCGACTTCGACCTGAAGAGATTCCAGCGGATGATTCGGACGACTTCAGTCTCTTTCAGCTGAATCGATGCCTTCAACGAGGACGAATGAACAAGAAGATCGTGGAACTTTCGAAGCCGCCGCCGTCTTCCAATATCTTGACTCACTTCGAGTTTCAAGAGCAAGGCTTGCGAATTCATCGTTATGAGCGCTATGATGATCCGGACATAATGGTTCTTGAGGAGCCTGAGCCAGAAGAGAGGACTTTAGTCGAGGAGAGAGGACCGGCGATGACTCTCGACGTCTTCATCTCTTCGTCCACTGCACACAAGACTTTCCATTCATCAGTCAACACTGACTATCGGTCACCTAGGAAGCAAGAAAGGACTGAAACGGCTGTGAAAGCGCAAGTTCAATCTGATTTTTTGCTCGCCACCCGAATGGCAGCTGAGGACCTCGACTTGGGCGTGATTTCATCTTCATCTGACTCTTCCAGAGCTCCTTCGCCAGAATGCCTTCCTGGTCCGTCTAGAGTCAGTTCAGATGAGGAAGACGAGCACATCGAACGGATTCCTCCACCATCGACTACTCAAGTTCTTCGAGAAGACTTTGCTTTTGCTGATGTGAAAGAACTGCTCTCACTCTGCGGTGTTCCCTTCGTGGTAGCTGCGGGCGAAGCTGAAGCTCAGTGCTCTTTTTGGAACTCGGCTGGGGCTGTCGACGGAGTTGTAAGTGACGACAGCGACTGTGTCCTCTTCGGAGCCATTTCCATCTACCGAAACATCTTCAGCAAGAAGCAGCACCCAAGGAAGTACGCGGCTCAGTCAATCATCAAAACCCTCGGTAAGCCTATTAACTACCTTCTTTCAACGTCGTTAAGGTCTCCGAAGAAGTCATCTTGTACTACTCGGTGTCGTATCCGGCGGAGACTATAGTGAAGGTCTTCTTGAGATCGGTGTCAAGAAGGGTTCTCAGCTGCTCAAGCAATGTGCTGCAGATGAAGCAATTTGTTCTGATGAAGACGAGGTATGTAATCTCTCTTTTTTTCAAAAGGCTTAGGCTCTCGCGATTCTGACAAAGCTTCGTGAAATTCTTCTAAACGAAGGAGGCGAAGAAGACTCTACCGTGACGAAGCTACGCCAGCAAATTCTGAAGAACAATAGAAAAGAAGAAGTGGAGAGGATTCTCGACGCTGGAGTTCTCTACGATTACTTTCACCCAGCCGTCCTCGATGATACGCCCAATTCCTTTCACTACGAATTTGTGAATCTGAAGAGACTGGAGAAGTTCGTGGAAGTGAAACTTGGATGGGATGCCGAACGACTTGAGAAGATGACCGGCGACGTTCTTCGACGATGGAACCAACATCTCATGCAGTACGGGCACGACTTCACTGCCAAGAGAGAATCTACTGTGCTCGTCAAGAAGAAAGAAGAAGCGAAAGAAAAGCCGAGAAAAAGAACGAAGAGACATCTCCTCAATGACTCAGAAGAGGAAAGAAGAAGCAAAGCAAAGAAGCGACATCCTTGAACCTTTTCTCTTGTCTTTGCGTGTCTATTCTTCACTTGTGTCTTTCCGCGATCTTGTCGCATGTCTCATTTAATAAACGAGAGCTTTAGAGATGTCGACATGGAATGCTGTCGAGAGTCGACTGGAGAACTTTCTCAAGTCGAACTGGCAAAGCGCTGCTTCGGGTGACATCGACAATGTCTGCGACCTTGTCCTCGAGGGTCTTCTTAGTAACAGACAAGGTACTATCCAACTCCTGCACGCGCAAATCTTCATCTCCTACTAGAAGTAACCAAGACGGTCTCTAACGACCTATCCGAGTTAGTGATCTCGGTGTCTGTTGAAGCAATACGTCACGCCCTTTCACCGGAAGATCTCGCTCAACGTCTTCAACGCTTCTCCGACCCCCTCTGCAAGGCAATTCTTCAGGCCTACACAGTAAGACGAACTTGTCCCCTGAACTCTTCATTTCAGAAATACTACCATCAACTGCGTTCTCTCGTCTGCTCGATCAAGTGGGAATATCCTGAGATTGTTGGCCATGACTGGAAAGTCGGCAGAAGGACTCAAGTGAGTGACTCCCTTCGAGCACTTCCCCCTTCATCTAGTTCAACTCTCTTGGAGCGATAGACGAGCCTTTTGTGGAAATTGGAATGGAACTGCTGGCTGTGGGTCAAGTGAACTCAACAAATCTTTCATTCTCCTGCGATCGCGATGCTCTACAGGTACAATACACATATCTTCACATCTCACCAATCATACATATCCATTCAGGATTTTCATTGGAAACTAAAAGAAGCTCAGAACGTGCTAGCTCAACTTCAGCGAGGGAAATAATTCTGTAAATAAATGTGTCTTGTCAGAAGTCTTAGGTCTCAGAGAGGAGCCATCTGCTCCGTGTCCACATGAACTTTGATGAAGATGGTGTCATCCTGCAGTCTCAATACAAATCACCCTCTCCACAAAAGAACCTGAATGTAATTGTCGAGAATGGCGAGAGTGCACAGCTTTTGAGCTCCGAATGCCGCGTTTCGCTCACTGAGTGGTCTACCGAGGAAGGCGATGTTCTCACGAGTGGCCGTCGGACGAACCACGTAGACGAGGGGACGACGAACACTTGCATCCGCCTTCTGAACGCCTTCCTCTTCACTCCTTGGAGAAGGGGACCTGATCCATGAGAGTGAAGGTGACTTTGTGAGTGAACGGCCAGTCGAGGAGAGGATCGAACTCGCCGCGTACAACTGAGATGTAGAGCGAGAAGAACTGACCTCGCACTAAACTCTTATTGAAAGGTTCAAGTGAGGAGGAGATACCGGGACCGTCTCCGAAGAGGGCAGCCGACACCATGAGTTTGTATCCGTGACGAGCACTCATGAAGGGTTCCGAGTGGACGAGGGAACGAGCTCCACTCTGCATCCTCTCCTCTTTCCCTTTCTTCCCTCACCTTCGCCTCGTTCTGACGTTGACGGACGTGGTCGATACGCCAGACGAGTTGAGGTCCGTAGAGCTTCTCGAGAGTGTCGCCCTGAACACTTTTCTGAATCTTCTTGCAAAGACCTTGAGACGAATCTCGTCCATGTTGCGGACGAGGCCTTCCATGTTGAGTTGCATCGTTGAGAGCATTGTCTGGAGACATGAAGGAAGAGAAGGAAAGTGACCTGCAAGTCGGCGACGCCATCACAGAGTAGAGCCAGATGTCGAATGGGCTCGTCCTTCACGTGCTTCTGCAGCACTTCTCGGCCTCCGCCGAACTGACAGCCGAATTCGGCGAAGGGACAGCCGTTGCCCGCCTCCGGACATTCTTGCAAGTGAGAGCTCATCTTCGACGTCTCCTCATTTCTTTAGAGAACTCACTTCTTCACGGGGCAAGGCCATCACGCCGCATTTGTTGGGACAGTCGAGGGGAACTCGAGGACAAACCTTGAACTCTTCTAGTTCTATTCTATGCCTGCCTTCTGATGCACAGCAAGTCCCTTGACGGCGATGTCTCGACGACAATGTTCGCATTGAGAGACTCTCTTTCCACATTCACTCGCATGCATCTCTTCGTCTTTCCAAGGAAAGACTTCTCCACAACCCCGAGGACAGACCACATCGCGCAGTTCGCAGCTCGTCGCGTGGGTCTGAGACTCCTCTTTGAAGGGAATTCCACGTACTTGGAGATCCGAGAGTCGTCCCGTCCAAGAACATCCACTGCCCACGAAACTGCATTTGACGGCGAGCGCCTGTACCTCCTTTTGCACGGCCTTGTCCGGCTTCCCCTTCTCTGTCGACCCTCCGCATACGGTACAAGCCCTGACCTCTTCGAGGGATGTCGAAGGAGACTCACTCCAGAGGTTGCAGACAAGTCTGGCAGAAGAGATGAGAGCAAGGAAGACGCATCGGAGCCCTCAAGGCCTGTCCACATGCCGGACAAATGAGAGAAGGTGGTGGCGGTGAGATGAAGAGAATGTCGACAGTGGTCGCCTCGACGGGTGGGAAGGGAGAGGGAGCCGCGGGTGTGGAGGGCGCCATATCGGAACTGAGAGGACGCTTCCAGGACAACAGAAGTTCGTCTCATGGAGACTCTGCCCCCTCCTTCCATATCTCTCCTGGCAACTCTCAATACATTCAAACATCTATAAAATCGTCTGTGTTACGATAAGAAAGTCTCCCCGAGGACAGACCACCTAAAACAAATTTTTTATTCCGAAGCACCAGGAAACGCTAAATTTCTCGTCTTCGAAACGAGTTCGTATTGCACTCACTCTGCAGAGCTCTGTTTGTTGGGTTTCGTTTTTAGTATTTCTGTGTGGTGATCGTTTTTTTTTTGCACTGTATGGCAAATTGCTTGTATTCAGAGAGAAGAACTGCAATCATGGCAGAATCAAAAGAAGAATACCTAAAACGATATCTCTCGGGCCCTTCGAAATCTGTTTCATCAAAGAAAAGCAAGAAAACGAAGAAGAAGGCGGCATTTACCTCGAATGGTTTCAAGTGGGTCACAGTTAATTTTTTTTTAATTTTTTTAGGATGATCGACGATGATGCTTTCGCGGTTGTTGCTTCTGTTGCTAAGGCCACTACAGTCTCCTCCGATGAAGAGGCTGAAGAACAGCGAGTTGAGGTATCAAACTCTTTCTACTCGTCATTCGTCTTTAGGAAATGGCCAAGAAAAGCGCGAACAAGGGCACTTTCCGACCCATCGGTTTTTCAGAAGGCAAGCACTCATTTGGCCTGAACTTTATATTGTTTAGTGCTCCCAACTTCTCAGTCTTCGTCAAGTGTGACAACAGACAAGAGAAAGGGTGAAAAGTCGCGACACGATTCGGACACAGATGACGATCCTCCCGTTAGAAGACGTCACGACTCTGACTCCGGTTGGTTTAGTTTTCTCTGACAAAACTCTGGCACAGATCCATCACCTCCTCGTGCTCGGCAACGCAAGGATTCGCCAGTGGAGCGTCGTTCTCGTCGTCCACGACACGATTCAGATTCTGGTTTGTTCGTGTTCTGTCTAAGATTTGCAGATCCGTCTCCACCAAGAGCACGCCCAAGGAGTCCTTCGCCTTCAGAGAAGAAACACTTGAGTCGTCGACGGCATGACTCAGGTACTGGCATATTCTTTTGATGAAAGTGTGTTAAATTAAGACGTTTCGCCACCACGACGCAACCGCGGCAGCGCATCCCCGAAGCGATCTGCTCGACGACGACACGACTCAGACTCGGATCCATCACCACCTAGACGTCGGCAAGTCCCCTCAGGTTGAATTGATTTGCTCATCTTAAGTTCGACCTTTTTTGTTTAGATTTGTCACCTCCTGCAAAACGTCACCGACGTCAAGGCGATTCTCACAAGGAAGAGAGAGGTAGTGAAAAAACGACTGGCAGCTCGAAACGTCCTGCATGGTCCGACGATGATATCTCTCCTCCACGACGAAGACCTTCGACTTCGAAATCGGATTCTGTAAGTGAATGAATGAATTCGGAACGTAATTCTTAGGTTACTTCGAAGTCTGTGAAGGAAGAACCAAAATCTCCTGAACCCGAGTCTTCTGGACGACAGCGTACTCTTGACGGAAAAGTGGCGGGTCTTCAGTCAGCTAAAGATCTGCGAGCTGAAGGCGAACGCATTCGACGACAAGAGGAGAAGGTTTGACAAATTTGATACACTTATGAAGTTGTATTAGATGTTCGAAGATCTGGAGGTGGAAAGAAGCGGAAGAGGAGTGGACACGGTCTATCGAACCAAACAGTACGGGAAGCGGGACAAGCCTGAGGACAAGGAACGCAAAGAACGCGAAGCAAAGAAGCAAGCCGAACTTCAGGATAAATATAAGGAGTGGAACAAAGGCGTGCTTCAAATCGAAAACGTTAGTTCAAGAAAACTCTTGATTTCTTCTTTAGAGAAAAGCTCAATTGGAGGAAATGGCTCGAGTGGCTGCGGAGCCGTTGGCGAGAGCTGCTGACGACGAAGCGATGAACGAGCATCTGAGGACTGTCGTGCACGAGAACGATCCAATGCAGGCGTTCATACGCAAGAAGAAAACCGAAGACGACATCCGGTCCGGCAAATTAGGTTCGAGTTTATTTATGAAATTTATCGAATTGTAGTTTATCCTCAGTACGAGGGTGCATGGCCGCCTAACCGCTTCGGCATTCCGCCAGGATATCGCTGGGATGGAGTGGATCGCTCGAATGGCTTCGAGGGTCGTCTCGCAGTGACGGCAAATCGAAGAGCGGCGGACGAGCGCGAGTTCTACGCTGCTATTGCCAACTACGAATGATGTCATGCTTCTTATCTCGTTGATGAATATTGCTATTTTATTCTCGGGCAACACTGTATTTCAAAACGAATACATTATCACAGATCTGGCATCAACCTCGGAAACATTTAAAAGGCAAATAAGTTATTAATTATAGAGTGTAGAGCACCGTGAATTATGACTTCTTCCGGGTGGAGCAAGAATAGAAATTAAGACTTGGAGTGGGGTGGAACTACAAGTGAATAGTGGAAGACGGCACCGGCGAGAGACTGAGCAAGGCAGGCGAGGAGAACCGCTGCATGCACGACGCCCTTCGTGCGGGCTCCTTCTCGGATCGAGTCAGCACTCTCTATCGCCTTGTGCGAGAAATAACGGAACTGATGGTCTCCATCACGTCTTCCACTGCCTCCTCCCACACGAAATCGAGCTAGGGCATCTGGTGAGCAGTTGAAGAAGGAAAGGCTTCTCACCGTCCTCTCGAAATCGTGGCGAGTCTCCGTTTCGAAGAGATCGCTCGGCTCGAGCACGCAACCCCTTCACGGCCCTTTCTACCCAAACGTCGAAGCCATCGACTTCTCTCGCGTACGCATCGACTCGCTCTCTCACATCCTTCATCACCTAAAAACGTTTCGTATTCGACGGAATCAAACCTGAAGCAGTCTAGCCAACTTTGTTTCGTCATGTCTTGGAGAGAAGAAGAGAAAAGCCGTGATAAGAGGTTGAGGGTAGGATGCAAGAAGACTGAGAGTCGTGCATAGTTCGACGGCCAGAAGATACGGCAATGATGGAAGATTCTCCAGGAGTTCCAACAACGAATCCAGAAACAGCGTTGATCCTGAAGTAAATGGAACAAATGTAGATAGCAAAGATGCTGCATACCGTCAGCTTCAATCCAATCGGCGTCAATGACACAGCCACGAACCGGCAGAGTTTCTGCAACCTTGTTGTCGATTTCCTCTTCGTCATCTTCGTCCGCTGCTTCCTCCTCGTGGAGCTCTCGCATGTATTGCAACTTGGAGTCGATGAAGGACATATTCTCGGCGAGGGACGTTGGTTGCTTCTTTTTCGGCAAAGTGACACGTTCCTCGAGAAGAGCCTCGAAGGTTTCGATGTCTTGCACGTCGCCCCAACCGCGAAGGACAAAACTGCGAGCCATTTCAGCCTCAGTGTCAAAGGCAGAAGACTCCGTCTCCGAGCTCAGATTCACATTCTCTGTTCGCTTTAGAGGTTCATGCTCTGGCTTCGCATCTTCGAATTCACTCTCCGATAAATCATCATACGCGTAGAGTTGTAAGTAATCCATCGTTGACGAAGTCATCGCATTGCTAGAAAACCATTTTGTTTGAAAACGAAAGGTCCCCTTTACCTTATTGGAGGCAATACGAAAGACTCGTCTTCAATAGGAGATTCTTCATCAAATTCTTCGTCTGAATGAGAAATGCTGCGAGCACCGAGTTCAACGAGCTTTCCTGTCCAATCCGCACCACCGACGCCGAAGCGCGACTCGTCAGTGGCATGGCGTGACCGAGAGGAGAAGTAGCGGTTGAGGCCCACGGCAGCATTCGAGAGCGACGAGCGAAGAGATGAGAGGCGTGTGAAGGCGGAATGTGAATGAGCACTCATTCCGTCGTCCTCACACAGCATCGACGGTGATGGATGCTGGCCGTCGTAAGTGAATCTCCATTCCGACATCGCCGAGGCACTTCTCTCGACGTTCATCGCACCTTCGGCCACGTACGACTTCACAGTGGCGGACGAGCTGATAGCCGGGAACTTGAGCGTGCACTGAGGCACGCAATCCAACAAGAAACTGCTCGTCTTCACACTCAATGCTCGGTCACGAGTCTTCGCCAGTTGTTGTCGTGTGGAGTGCCGCAAAGTAAGAAGTGGACGGAAGACAAGTGCCAGAAGGACGTCCTCATTGCGCAGTTCGATCAGAGTTGATAGAAGACAGAGAGACACGTGGGAGAGGCGATCGGCCGCGGAAAGTCGTGAAACGACGACATCCACCAATGGAATTCCTCGGTCCGTCGTCTCCACTAATACCAGTCGTAGCAACTTTTCGAGTAGAGCAGCTTCAGTGATAGTTTCAATGCATA
Source organism: Poikilolaimus oxycercus (assembly GCA_034700245.1). Taxonomy (NCBI): domain Eukaryota; kingdom Metazoa; phylum Nematoda; class Chromadorea; order Rhabditida; family Rhabditidae; genus Poikilolaimus; species Poikilolaimus oxycercus. The sequence continues at coordinate 106,873 of JAQIXL010000009.1, forward strand.
GGGTCAAGTACGCTGTAGCCGAGACAGCCTCTTCTTTGTCCTCCTACGACAATCTTGAAAGAAACACAACAAAATCACCTGTAGAATTGCTGGTTTTACAACAGAGAGCAAAAAACCGGAGTAAAAGTATGAAGCAATTTGCACGATAACGTGCTCGTGTGCGGCCTTAAAAAGAACAATGACTAGAAGACTCGAATAGAAACCTGTGCGACGGCATTGCAGAACATAAGTGCCGATCTAAACTCTTCGAGTGCTTCACGAGCGTCGATATCTTCGGGAAAGAAAGGTCGGTCGCCGCCTTCACCGAGCACTCGGCCTAATTGCGAAAAGCATCCAGATAAACCCGTCGAAACAACAGGACAAAAATCGCTCTGAAGGAAGAGATCATATTTAAAAAAAAAACACCAACCTTGTAAGCAATAAAGTGAGCAATCTCGTCCGTCTTGGCTGACACATGGAGAATAAGTAAAAGAGCGTCACGAGCAAGCTGTCCAACATCTCCCGGCTCATAAAGAAACCTAAACAGTAGCTTTCAACTTAGCGAAATTGACCAACTTAAAGAAATAATTGATTAATCAAATTCCTAAAAATCATTCAGTTTGAAATCATGGCCTGACCTGACAAGATTGTGGAACACAGCAAATTGCTGACCGCCTTGACCGCTTCCGCAAGTGAAGAAGAAATGAAGGAGAGTAGGATCTTCGGACATTTTTGTACAAATCTAAGCAGATAAGAATTATCTAATTTACACTATACATGATTGAGCAGAATAACAAAATGCTTGTCGGTGTCCGACGAAGAGAAATCTCGTTCCTCAGCCGTCTTCCTGCACCATTCGAGTAGTCTGAGAAGAGGAAGAAGCATCGGTTTGTGCACCAAAAGGCAGTGATTCTGAGAATGCGACTGGCTAACAATGCACTCAAATATTCGAATTAATCCCACCTGAAAGCACTAACATCGCGTGATTGAATACTTACTTGAGCTGAAGGAATTAAAAATGGCGATGCTTGCAGAAAGAAGTCCATGACCCTCTCCATAATTTGACATGTAAAGTATCTGTCGAGAATGGGTCCTATGCTAGGCTCTGGCTGAGCATTAACTTCCATCATCAGCCAACCGCACATCTTCATTACATGATTGTATACTCTATTCACCTAAAATTGAGTCATCAAAAATAGAAGAAGATGGAAACCTGATCATAAGTAATGCTAGGCGATGGGTTATCGAGAATGGCTTCGACGTGTCTCCAGGAGTTAGCGAAATGTCGTTCCCACTCGACGGGATCGGATGCCGCTTCGACGTTCCACGAGAGATTGCTCGATGAACGTTCATTGTCCGAATGTCGTGGAGAAGAATCCGCTGAAGAGACGGATCCGCTTGGACCACCACCTCCAAGACGATTGAGGAAGCGAATCATCGCCACTCCTGCATTCTCTCTTTTATAATGACGTCTGCATGAATACGAAGTAAAAATCATTAACAATAGTAAAGCAGCAGCTAAGCGAAAGTGAACATAGAGGCCTCTAGAGGCGAGCCTCCTCGGATCATCGCCAAATCCGGTCTACCGTAACCAGAAATGATTCGTTTGAAAATTTGGTCTCGCCACGAATGCTCCTGATAAAATTTTGGTCTACCAGGCCCACCAAGAGTACTTTCACGTTTTAGAATTTGTAAATGGTGCTTTTTTGTTATCGAGAAGATTTATACGCATGTATCCTACAAGTTATTTCGTGTTCGCGAGAGTGCGTATCAATTGGCTGTACTTGCCTCCGAGAGAGTACATACTTGTAACTTTCGAATATTGCATGGAAGTATTTCGATGTTGTTTTATAAGAAAAAAAGAGAAAGACGTGTCTGAAACAGACGTTCTAATGTCTCTATGAAAAAAAAAACATCCTACAAGTTATTTCGTGTTCGCGAGAGGGCGTATCAATTGGCTGCGTGAATTAAATGAACATTTAAGGTAAAATGCCGCCAAACTTCTTTCAAAAGCCGGAAACGGCTTTGAAACGAGCTCAAGAGTTGATTCTCGTTGGAAAAGAGGCAGATGCCCTCGATACTCTTCATGACACCATTAAGGTCGGTCTTATTTTGATTGTCATTTTGCTCTTGTAGGCTCGCCGCCACAAGCACCAATGGTCTCAAACTCATGAAGCCATTATGCTCAAGCATGTGGAGCTGTGTGTCAGCCTTCGCAAGCCTCACGTTGCCAAAGACGCACTCTTCCAGTACAAAGCTCTCACTCAGCAGGTTCTTGTTTGACCTCTAGTCCTTACCATTATTCAGATTGCTGTGAAGTCTTTGGAAGTAGTGATACAACATTTCCTGGAGTTGGCTGAACAAAGAACCAATGAAGCTCAGAAGACTTCCATTGAAAAGGTGGAAGAAATTGATGATCTGGATCAAGCTGATGCTCCGGAGAAGTAAGTTACTTTTAGTCAGCAAAGGCTTCTCAGCTTGTTGCTCTCGGCGGTGTCCGGCGCAGCGACACAGGATCGCATGGACCGAACGGTCCTTAGTCCTTGGCTACGCTTTCTCTGGGACTCATATCGTAACTGTCTTGAGCTGCTGCGCAACAACTCTCAGGTCAGGAGTTCACATTATTTCTTTACATACGAGTTTCAGGTTGAACAGCTCTACCACCGAATCGCCAAGCAATCTTTTGCGTTTTGCGCCCGCTACCAACGAAGAACGGAATTCCGAAAGCTTTGTGACATCCTCCGACAGCATCTGAACCAAATTCAAAAGCACCAACATCTCAATCATGTGTAAGTTCAGTTGATGTTATCATCCTTCTCTCAGCGTGAAACTGTCGTCAGCCGAGTCGTTGACGCTCATGCAAGAGACTCGACTATGTCAGCTAGACACGGCTATTCAAATGGAGCTCTGGCAGGAGGTTTGAACTTGTTGCCAGGAAAATACAGTCTTATTCAGGCATATCGCTCGGCTGAGGATGTCCACGGAATGATGCAACTTAGCAAAGACAAAGACAAAAGAATGGTGAAGCCCGCATCATCGGTCAATTACTACGACAACTCAGACAAATTTTCCGAAGGTGTCTAGGAGATCAGCCGAGTAGATAATGTCGATTAGTCACCTCCGGGAATTTTCC